>JAHLSL010000059.1:1906924-2036325 GCA_025920805.1 Petroica traversi
GGGGGGCCCCCGGGCCGACCGTGCCCAGGGCTCCATCTGGCGGCGAGCGGCCGGCACGGGCCCAGATCCCCGCTAAGTCATTCCCTGCTGTACTCGTTGCCTTAGTCCTTCCCAAGTCATGGCCCTGTCACAGCCCTCCAGAAACTATGTAAGTCCCAGCAACAGTGGGAGATGAGTGCTTTTACAGGGGGGAAAAAGCCCTTAAAATCCTGTTTACTATTCTCTTCACATCTTCTTCTAGGGGAGGTGAAAGAAGAAAAAAATAACACAAGGCCTTGAAATTATAATTGATGAACAGGGAGCCCAGGATCCTGCCAGGGCTGCACATTTCAGCTGGGAACTTACCTCCTGTAACTCAGAGGTCAGTGCTTTTGTTAGTGTGCTGCTAACTCGTGGCAGACTAGCTATGTCTGTAGAGAGAAGAGTCAGAAACACTGAGAAATCTTTCTAGTTAATTCTTCGCTTGGTCAGAGAGATGGCATTGAGAACTGGGGTTCATCTCCCTCACTCTGGGCAGCACCACGTGTCGAAACAAAAGCCAGTGCTGTAAAAAATAACCAATTGCTCCGGCTCACGCCAGAGGATTAAGTCACTTGTTTGTCTGTCTCTGTTGAAATAGAGTTCCACAGTAGAAGCAGCATTGTGGTACAGCAAAGTTCAGCACAATTCTACCTGGAGAATCCAGCATGTTTGAAACTACTCTGTACATCTCTGAACTCCATGGTGCTAACATGCCCTATGTACCTAGGAAAAAAGTTCAGACATGGTTCAGCTCATCTCAGTACAGCCCAATTCCACAAAGGGCAGTGTGAAGACATAACAAGATCTTTGTAACTTTTTTCCCCCATAAGAGCAGTGCATTAATTGGACATTTGTCATCTTACACAGAGAAGTGTTTCCTTCTTCTATGCTTTTCCAGCACCCAGCACAAGATTGTTCTTAGGTGTTAAAAGAGAGTGAGCTGCAAATTCAGTCTCGTGCCTTGAGAAGCCCAGCTGGAAGCTAACATTTTGGAGCATTGAACAAGCACAGAACACAAAGTCAGTGAACAATATGACTACAGTACCCACAATAAAAAATTCCATCAGATTGAAGCACGTTTCCAAGCAAACAGCTTCTACCTTCATTCATATTTGCAGGCTATTGGTCTGAAAGACACATGCCTGGACTGTGTGAAAAAGATCCACTGCAAGGTTGAATGCAGTCATGATGTGCAGGAGAGCCTGGGAAGACACAAAGCCATTCCCTTTTCCTCTGACCTAGCATGTGTACTATTTGGCCTGGGGGAAACTTCAGGTGCCAAATGAGGCATTAAATCAATCTCAGTCAGAAAGCTTTGTTAACAGTTGCAATTCTAAGCCAAAAAGCAAAACCCTCACCTGATCAATATTCCAGGCCATCCAACACCTGAATCATGTACATTGTACAATTTGTAAAAGTTAACTCCTTTTGTCTGTGTTCCTCCAAATGCTGCCACTGCATTTCAGTAGTGTAATCCAAAACCTAGTGCTTTTTCAGCTGTGAACTAAGACTATCTGAGGAATGCAGAAGGGCATCAATCTTATTTCCTCCAAGTATAGAAGTCTTTAGTGCACTTGAAGTCCAGTACTTGAGCTATGTGTAGTCCACGGATATTCAGCCATCTTCCCAGGCAGGAAATTTGACAATATGGACCATAAACAGTACAGAGATCATTCCTCCACTGTGTTTTGTAATGCAGAGGGTGGCTAAGCATATCATGGAATCATAGAATGGTTTGGGTTGAAAGGGACCTTAAGGATCAAAGGGACCTTAAGGATCAACTAATTGCAGTATCCCTGCCATGGGCAAAGACACCTACTAGACCAGCTTGGGCAAATCCCCATCCAGCCTGGCTTGTTACAAAAAATTACTTGTTATCATTCTCTTTATCTCTCAGAAAGCAAATAAAAATACTCTCGAACTGCATTTATCACAACTTCCTCAAGACAGACTCAAACCTATGCAAATTCTCTTTCTCAGTGCCTTTAAAACACTCTCTGTATTTGGTCTTCTTAAATGTCACCAGGAAGACTTTTCAACAATTTCTTGTGGAGATATTAGGGGGAGGAGAAGCTGACCATTAGCACTAAAAAGCAACTGCTAATTGGGCAGGCATGAGCCAGGTTAAGTAACTGGCTTGTATTTGAGGTTTAAGATGTTGTTCCTTGTAGGATTCTACTATGTGGGATTTAGTTATGAGGGTAAAATAGAAGCGAGAGATCTCTAAAGATGGGTTTAGAGCATGGGATTTACTGTGAAAGAGCGTGGGTGTACGAGGCTTGCTGGGCTGCAAGATGCAGCTCAAAGCAGGCCAGAGAAAGAGAGAGAAAGAGGCAAAAAAAGAGAGAGCAAAAGAGAGTGATTTGCCGTTTACAATACAATAAATCATCCTCTCTGTTGAATATTCTAATTCTCTTTAACCAATCTGAAACAAGCTACAAACTCTACAATATTTGCATGCAACCTATAAGAATTATCGCATTACCATACAGGGTTATATTTTAAACCTTAAAAAACTGCTTTGGGGAATCTTCTACCAGGTAGGCATGGTTTGTTCTGACCTTTGGACCTGCGTAGGCAGAGGGTATTGTTCTATCAAGAAGGAGGATTACCTTCAGCCAGCTATACCATTGTTTCTTAGTTACTCTTTAACTCAAACCTTGTCTTCATCTCAATTTCGATTATACTTTCCATATTTTCAGCATCTTTTTCAAGGTAATCATATCTATAAGGCTTTCCTATTTCATCTTCCCCAACAGTTCCTCATCTTTCTCCCAGCTGCAGTGCAAGTTAGATTAATCTTTGTTATAAAAAAAGTGGAGTCTGTCAGGGTCAACACACTAAGGACCCCTGCATTCTCTTTGCATTGAAGTATTCTGGATTTGATTAATGCAGTTACAGATGGTGAAAAGTTCTTTGCAAAAAGGTTTTTGTGGAAGGCAGAGATTGTGCTTTTTTGAGGAGGAAGCAGGTAATAAAAATATTATGCTGCAGCTCTTCTTGATGTTCTGTACATCCAATATCCAGAGGCTGGATATTAACTGAGCAGTCACCTGCAGATGCTCTGCACAAACCACTATGCTATTTTCACATCCAAAGAGAACATCAGCATGGTGCTGCAGGGTCCCAAGTGTGATTTTGTTCTGCTGGACATGAGCTTCAACATGTCTGCACTGACAAGGTCTCTCACTGCATCCTTTTTTCTACTGCCTCCTCCCTACATGTTGTCCACTATTACAAATGCTTTCAGTGCCAGCTGTCTTACTCCTTTTTATGAATTGTGTTATGCCAGCTGTATCACTATTACCTTGCATTACCAGGAGAAAAAAATCCTTGGCTATGTATGACTCTTTATGTTTATGTGTGTAATTATTTTACTGCTGTGTAGCTGTGTTTTATTAAGGTGGTGCCTTAGTAAGTGAATATTTAGTGATTTAGCTTGTTATGCCTGAGGTGGATTTTTATTGAAATGTGATATTTCTATTAGGAGCTATAAGCCCCAAATACAAAATGTGCATCTTCAGAACTCCTCTCTGAATATTCTCTGACTATTAATATTTCAGATACATTTGGTAGTTGTAACACTTCTGTAATAACGAAAAAACACAGACTTGCTGCAAGCTTGATACAAGCAGCTTTTCAATCAAAGAAACTTTTCATTTGAAACTTTTATGGCAAGGTGGGCACATAACTTTTTCTAAATGTTTAAGTGAAACTATAGGTCTTCAGGTACAAGCAGGAGGGTGCTTGAATGCAGCCTTCAAATTACTTAGCACTAGACTTTGGTTTATGTAGTACAATTTCTAAATAACCATTGTGAGAACATGAAGTGGGATCTAGAGATACTTCCCATGTCACTGTTGTTAGTCAAGTGACATTACACTTGTTAACTGAGCACTAAACTAAATGTAACAGATTTGGAGATGTAAAAAGAATGTGACTTTGCATTCCATTTTCTTCATAGTTCATCAAAGGAGTAATAGAAACTTATTCTTTAAAATAAAAAGTGATAAGTAATAATTAGCTGATTCTTAACCTCATATCACCCCTACCATTAGTGTACTATCATGTAAAAAAATATTAGAGAGTATTTACCAAAAAAAAAAACAACCCCGCCAAAGCTGGCAGTGACTGCCTTGTGTATTCACCTAGGCATGTCTCCAGTACAGGGATGGCAATTAGTGTGCAGTCTGCAGGGAAGATCCAGTGGATAGAGCATAGGGCTGTACCTGCTTTTGCAGATCCAGAGGAACAAATCTACATCATGCCCAGGACAGATTAATGCACAGGTGTGTGCCTGGGGCTCCTGCTCTGCTTTGATGTCAACAACATTTGTGTTTTCCTTAATAAGAAATGCTTTTAGCCCTCCCAGTCATGAAGGAAAGCTGGAAATGACAACCTGCAAGCCTTGGATAGAGCAACATCTGCTTCAGTCTGCTGTCAGTGTCCAGCAGAGAGAAGGGCTGTACCTGAAACTAAAAGGAAATCACAAGGACTTTTTTTCCCCTAAATAAATAAAGAAGACAGAGAAGATTTTTCATTTTTGAAAATTCCATTCTCATAGATTCCATAAAAAGAGCTCTGACAATCTGAAAATGTCTTCATTTTTCAAAGCTTAATCCCATAATAAGGCAACTAAATGGAATATTTCAGGCAATTGGTTTTATTTTTGGCAACCTAAACTGCAAATAAGCTTCAGTGTTCAGCCAGAAAGGAAATGAACTGTCCTATTACATTAACACTATTGAGTAATGTGTGGGGGGGGGGGGGGGGGGGGGTGGAGCAAGACAGACCCTGCACCAGCTGCCCCAAACAACCCTCACCAATGTGTGGCCAGATTTCTCCTCAGTGCCTTGTTTTGACCATGCAGAGCTCAGGTCCTCTGTGCTACATTGATGTGTGATGGGGGTAAATTTTCACTTTCTCTGGATCATAAAATAACACTACTCTTGTAGTGTTATTTCCTTTTCATTGTCTCACCAGTGACTGACAGCTCATCACCAAAGGAGGCTGAATGAGTCAGGAACAAACCACAGGGAGGGATGATCTATCAAGCAGCTCTTGTCTTGTGCTTTCTGGGCCGCAAAAATGCCCTTTCATTGCCTTCAGAAGTTTTCTGAACAAGACAATCCTCACCTGCTTCCTCTTCTTCCTCTCCTTTCTCCATCTGTGGCAGTGCCATAGTATGTGTCACAGCCATCGTGGTTTTAGGACTTACTGGGACTTGCAGAGGATACAGACAATGGACCAAAAAACCAGCACAGGGAAGGTTGGGGGTCTCATCTGAGGAAGAAGGAGTTCATGCAAATTAATCACTTTTCAGGTAATTCATCAGTCCTGCCAGTGAGATAGATCATCCCACCTTCTGCAGGAGTCTGGCCATCTATAAAAGCTTTTTAGTATGTCCTAATGCATCTGCCCCTTAATGTATGAGTAGAAGCAATCTCAAGTCTGGCATTGCCTGAGCTTTCCAGTACTTGACTTTGCAGCCTCAGCTAATAATGTTCTTTAGACAGACTTTCTGGTATGTGATTTTATGGATAAAAAGCAGACAGCGCACTTGAAGAGAGGCCAGGTTGGCACAAAGCTAAAGAAATGTTGCTTTCCTATGACAAACTGCACGGGGAAAAAGAAAAAAGTCCACCTATTTATAGCCCAAACAATTTTCATAGCATGTACCAGTGGCACATCGGAAAATACAGAAATATGTTTGAAATGTCTGTGGTAATAAAAACATGAGATGGCTTCTTGCAGGAAATATATTTGAAATGCATGAAAGTGGCTATGTTAGATGTCACCCAGAGGAATCAAAGTAGGGCTTTTCTGCCTCAAAGGCATAGACAGCTTTAGCAGCTGGACCTAAGTAAGATTTGGCTCCAGTGTGTGCAATTCATTGGCTGAACCACAGAAAGGTCTGCAGTCAGCTGTAGGTCATAAGTGCCCATTTCTCTGAAGTCTGAGTCTGGTGCCACTACATGAGTGAAAATACCATGATTCAAAGGGCAACTTCAGAGAAAAACCCCCAAACCATGTTATTGGACAATTTACTTTGGTATGCAACTCAGTTTCCCAGCAGACCCCCATGAGCCTATCCAAACCCCACCAGTGACTTGATGCTCCCCTCCAAAGATCCTTGAGTCACAAGAGCCTCTTTCTACCTCTGCTTCTGCCACTTCAGCACTTGGCCTCCCTCCTGAAGGATGCAAGCTAGCTCTTAATGGGTCCCCGTGGGATATCACAGGGAGGTCCAGGAGTGAGGAAGAACATCAGGCACATAATTCATTACCTGCCTCAGGCAAAAGGGGGCAAATAACAACAGCAGCAACAAAACAAAAAAATTCTCTCTTCCCTCCAGAGTAGATTAATAGGAGTTCCCTCTGGAGCCCATTAAACAAAACAAAATGCTGAGAGTCTAGGAATATTGTGCACTTCATCATTTTCTCAGGATCCCCAGGGATAAGACAGGGAAAGTTGCAATACTCTCTAAGTGGAGGGAAGGAGCCTGGGAGGTGTGAGGGCTCTGCCAGGCAAGAGGGACTTGTACCTCCTTGGCAAGAGGAAGAATGTCTCCTTCGTGTGCCTGCAGGTATATTTTTCCTGCTCTAGTCTGTACATGGATATCTTGTGCTCTTCCAAGATTTTGCATGGCCTCAGTGGGCTGTTTGCTTGCTTTGCCATTTTGCCATCTGGCCAACCTAACACAATTGTCCCTGGCAGAGGTTGAAATTTTGATATTTTGTCTAAATTTGGAAGTGACATTTTCCTCAGGTTTTGTAATTAGAGCTAATGAATTGCTACAATGCAATCTTTTTTTCTTTCTCTTCATGGAGTTTGACCTGAATTTTAGCACTGACAAAGATGATGTACTGACAGGATAGGTTGTAAGGATAATATCTCCAGTCTGCTCTACAGATATGTCTTGCTCCTTCCCAGAATCTTCTCCTACTATTAAGACTTTTTTATGTATTACTTTCGCTCCTCTGTTAGCAAAGAGTTTATTCTCCTCTTGAAACTACCTTTTTTATGTCTCTGAGGACATCCCTTCATGTCCTCCTGCCATTCCTATTCAGGACCTATAGAGAAATGAATATGAACCATCCCAGCTCATCCTGAAATAATACTTAAGGTCTTGTCAGGCAAGAGGTTTCAGGATCACTTCACTCCCTACACTTTGTGGGATATGTACAGTCTGGGGTATTTGACAGACAAAATCATTAATTATTTTAATTTGCCCCACTATAAACTTCTTAAAAATTGCAAGTATGGGTGCTGCAAAGACTGAAGTTTAAAGAAGATAGGAAAATTCTCAGATTCTCTTGTGCTTTCTAGAATAAGTCACCTGAAAAACAGGCTTTAGTGACCAGCCTTTATCTGATTTTAATTCACTGGCTTTCGTTATAGATATTGAATGCTCTCTACAGTTTTCTGAGGAGGGGAAGTGGAGAGAAAGGTGCTGATCTCTTCACCCTGGTATGCAGTGCTAGGGCGCATGAGAATAATTAAAAGCTGAGCCAGGGAAGGTTTAGACTGGATATCAGGAAGCATTTATTCATTCAGAGAGTGGTCAAAGACTAGAACAGTTTTCCTAGAGAAGTGGTTGATGCTCCAGTGTTTTAGAGGCATTTGGATAATGCCCTAAATAACATGCTTTAAGTTGGTCAGCACTGCATTGATCAGGCAGTTGGTCTGGATGATAACTGTAGGTTCCTTTCAATCAAAACAGTCTGTTCTGTTCTATTCCGTTCTATTCCGTTCTATTCTGTTCTATTCTGTTCTATTCTGTTCTATTCTGTTCTATTCTGTTCTATTCTGTTCTATTCTGTTCTCTTCTGTTCTATTCTGTTCCTATAATTCTTTCCCATCCTGGAAAGCTGCAGAAACTCTTATATGCAAAAAATCAAAGCTGTTCTTGGCTTATAAATCACAGGCTTTACTATCTGCAGGAAAATCCTTGCACGCAAATCAAATGGATAAGACTACTACTTCTCATTCTGTGACATCTTTTCATCATAGAAATGACTCAATTTTAAGTGTAAGATGAGGATGTAAGACAATTTTCGTTTCCCCACCTGGGCTGTTGCTGGGCTGGTGTGCTTATCCCACAGGATATGCTGCTCTCTCCTGCTTGGCTTTGAGAGGCAGGAATAGTTCAAGCAGTGATACCTTAATACTGGCTCTGTCAGCCTGAACATTGAATTAATTAGTGGTAACTAAAGCACTGTTTCACAATACTGTTTGCAAAGCCCATCATGTGAAAGGTGGCTAAAATCTATGCAGGGTGTAAGAGCCAGTTGGGAAATTTATGTCAGGGCAATGCTTTTTCCTTGTGGAAATTGCAGCAATTTTAGAGAAAGATTAAGGTTGGCAAACCCATACACACTGAAATCTGTGACCATCCCAGACAGATAAAACATGCAGTGTAGAATTTCTTTATTCCCGCATAGATTATCAACACAGTAACTGTTTCCCAGCATACATCGCAGACCGGACTGCTGAATTTCAGAAAAAACATCTACAGAAAACAGTGGGCTTAACAGCATAACACGATAGTTAACTATGTGTCCTGTTAATCAGGACAGACAGCAGCCTTAGGAGGAGCATACATACTACAATTTTCCCTAAATGTTTTTTGCATCTATGAGACCAGGAAACTGGGTAAGCTGCGAAAACATGCATTTGCTCTGCACACACACAGCTCTACATTACCAGGCTGGGGTTGTTTAGATTCACTGTTCACTAAAATAAAATAAATTTTAAAAATTCTTCATGTTCTTGAAACATGCTGTTCCAATAGTCTTTAAAAGGTCGTTTTGCCATGTTCAAGATTACTGCTTTATTTAAAAATGAATTGATTATGGTAGAAAAATAAATGAATGTTCAACAGCAAGACAAAACATTTTAGTATGATCAAAATGAAATGTTTTTATTGAATTGAGGCTAATGAACTGAAAAAAAACCCAAACTCTAAACAAAAAAAAAACACCTTATTTTTTGAGTCTATCAGAGTTTGCCTTTTTATTCTGGTTTGGTCTGGGAGCATTCCTTAAAATCTCAAAATCTTCCCAGCATGAGAAGGCTGCTTCTAATTACTTCTAAAACAGGCTTCTCAGGAATGAGGCAACAGATGCCAGCTCCACCCCATTAGAGTAACATGGACATTTCCCTCACAGCCAACAGACTGATGGTCAGCTAAAACCTTGCTGACTTCTGCCCAAGTGCTCACTTGGTCTGTCTGTGCTCTTTTTTTTAATACAAACACACTGAAAAAGAGCATGTGTGGTTAAGAACCCAGAACAAAAAATAAGACAGTCTCACACTCCCAATCTGCGCATTGCATGGTCAGTTTGCAAGTGGGGGATGTATGTACTGTACTCCAGGCATCTAACTTTTAGATAATTAATCTAAACTACTTCTTGAGTCTTTTTCTCTTGAAAATGTGGGGAGAGAAGTGTATCCTGAGGGATGTTAGGTGCATTTCTCTCAGGCATTTGCCTAAGGATTTCTTTAACTGCCCATTTGGCAGTGCCAGTCTCCTCCTCTTTGACAAATGAGACAGTTTGCCATGGCACTGTTTGAAAGATTACCTTCTGCAGTCATCTCCCTAATGGATCATCCAGTGAAAGCCTAATCCTTTAAGTGCAGGTACCACTGCAGGGCAACAGCAGCTCAGCCAGCACCAGTGATTCCTAGGAGCATTCAGTGCCTTCTCCACACCTGGATGATGAAGAACCATTCCAGGTCACAGGAAGTTCATTTCAATGCATCACGACAGACATATATTCCCTACCAAGCTACAACCAATTTGAAATAATGAGCTACAGGTCATGCACTTTCTGTTTTACTCTGTTATTGATTCCTGAGGCTTCCTCCCCACCTTTTTTCCCCAGAGAATTTGTCTTATTTCTGTACATACAGATTCTGTAGCCTTCTTCAGTAGGTGGGGACAGAATTGTTCTCCCCCATGCTTGCGAGGACGGATCTCATTAAGCACATTCCGTCTTTATTTTTGGCTTTCCATCAGGCAAACAGCAAAAGAATCAAAGCTTGTTTATAGCCATGCTGGACAGTTCTGCATGGCAATTGCTGCTCCGTGGCCTGAATTGTTATGAAAAGGACAACCTTTGATCTCTCCAGCCCTTCCCACATGTAACAGCTCCTGCTCCATTCAAAGCATATTGCTCCCTATCATGGATTAAACTAAAGATTTTTGATAGAAAAGCCTCTACAAAGGGCTCGGGGGGGGCTAGCAGTGGAGAAGAAGCCTTATGAAATACAAGAATGGATTAAACAGAGGGTGAAGTTGTTAAAAAACACCTCTAAATTACATAATCAGTGACTTGGGCTCAAACTATTTGTGCCTTTCCTCTCTTGCAATCCTGCTGCTGCTGTTATAGGCTTTGGCTTGGGAGAAATATTTTTCTGAGTCCATTTCACCTTTATGGACTATGATGCCATTTTAAATGTCAATTAATAATAACTGTGCCATAAAAATACCCATAATAAGTGTTATCTGTTTAAACCTATAGTGTCCCTTTTATTAATATTTCTAATTTATGAGCATTTTCAGAAATCTACAGAGACAATGGGGCTAATAAATCTGAGGTGAAAGGGACTCCAGAAGCAGTCTGTGTGAGCTTTATGCTAGACCACTGCCAGCTGTGGAACTTTGAGATCAAAGTAGCTCAGATGTCACTGGGGAGATTTGTAGAGTCCAGTAAGGCATAAAGGATGGAAGGCAACCTGCAAAGACACAAGGTTCCAGAGGTGATGTGGGCAATTTGCAGCTGTACGGGTGTGTCTCTGGCTGCCTGAGCTCACTGGCTTGCTCTGAACAGCTGACTGAGCACAGGCCCTCAGAGATGAGCTGCTGAGAGCAACAGCATCCACACAGTACACAAACAATGGGCAGCTCTGACTCTGAATCACATTTGCAAATGGAGTTTAAAGGAGATGCTTCAGAGGCAGTGGGTGGAATATCATCCCATTACTGCCTTTATCCAGTGGAAGAGATAGTGGAACAGGAACTGTCCTGTTTTGTGACTGACAGCATAAACACAATTCTTCTTCCTCCTTGAGAAAGCCAATATAGGACAAAAAATTCCAAAGTTTAGATCCAAAGTTGATTTTAAGTCTATGAATCCAGAATTTTTTACTTTCTGAAATTCTTTTATTTTTAGAAATCTCAGAAGTAGTGTGGACCTCTACATTTGCTTGGCACAGAGAAGATGAGTTGAGAAAATCCACACGGCATGATTTTGTTCGAGACAGCCGCCTTCTGCTTTAAAGGATTGCCTTCAGAGCTCAGCAATCCCAGAGGAAGACGTGTTTCCTGCCTCAAGGAATTTATAGACTAAATTAGACGGATAGCAAAATAATTGTCACAAATGAGAGTCATCTGCATTTCCAGGTCAAGCAGAAATATAAAAATATCCCCAAACTACCCTGCAAAAGCCAGCATATTAGAGTTTGGCAGAAAAAATAACTCCTTCATTCTCCGGTAATTTAAAAGTAAATAACTTCTTGTTTTGAACTTAAATAATTTGTTACATTTCAGCAACTCATTCATTTAAGAAAGGGGGTCAACTGAACTATTTTAATTTGCAAAATGTTCATTTGCATTTCAAGGCTCTATTTTTTGCCACTTATCTTTATTTTAACATAATACAAAGCAAAGAAATTCTGAATATGCAGTCATTCCAAAGACAGTATTTAATCTTTTTTTTAGTTAATGAAATTGTATTTATAACTATTTTTCCATTTCTGTATTAAAAATAGTAAAATGCTCAAGTCCTTTGGTATTACTTGAACATTTTGACATCAAACCTGATGTCTTTTTTCTGAAGAAACTTTCGTACACAAAACGTGGGATTTATGCATCAATACACTGCTGCTTTCTAACCCCCTTTCAAGAGTTGTCACTTATTTATCCTATTTCCTACTTTACTGCTTGTTTTTTTTTCATATACAGAAGAACAAAAATATATTTCTCAGTTAGCATTGCCTTCAGTTTTAATAAAATAGTACACTGCAATCAGACAGAACAAAAGTAAAGCCTACACTTTCAAGCTGTAAATTTATGTGTGAGCATCTAATTTAAGCACACATGCAAAATCAACTTGTCACTGCAAACAGCAGGGAGGTTTAAAGTTGCAGACTGAGACAGACTAGTTATACAAACATGCACAATTTGCTTTTGTGACATGGGACTACAGAATTGTCTCAGCAGGTGCCTGCACAGAGTGAGTTGTTGGCAGTGGAGACAGGCGGTGCAGACAGTTTGAATCTGGGGTAATGCTGAATTCACTCGTGACCATAGAATGAAAGTATTTCACTGAGAAGGAAACTTGGAGTCTGCCTGTCGCAACGTTCTTTACTTCAGAAATTTTTTAACATGAATGCACATGTAATTCTGCCAGAAGGCTCTGTTTCTTCCTTTCAAAACTGTGTGTATTTAATTCAGCAAAAATGGAGCTAGGGCAAGGAAGAGGGATAGGTGGAGTATTCTTTGCCCTGAGAGGCTAATTTACTCAGCTATTTTACCCAAAGATATAGGTCTTCTCATGAGGAGTACTGGGACATAACAGACTTTCCTGTGAAATCCTCCTCTTCCTTTTCCTCCTGCTCCTGCAGCAAGACATTAGCCCCTTGAACACTTAGGTTTTAATAACAAATCAAAGCTAAAGTTTTCCATTGCAAAGGAAAATGTGGCCTTGCTTCATTTAATATTTGAAGCGGTCAAATCCATAGTCTTGCACCTACAGTCATCCTTTGGAAAAGCAGGGGAAGCTTAAAAAACAGATGTCCCTAAATCTGTTCTTCCTGTGCCTGAAACTTAAAGGTAAAAAGTAGCATAGTAAACATCAGAGAGTTCAGACATTGTAATATATATTAAATTAATATAGTGAAGGCTGGCTCAAGGACTCTCAACTTGAGGCATCCTGGAAGTAAGATTTGAAGCCATTACTCTATAGGAAGCCGAAAAGCAAGAAGAGTGCCTTCCTTTTAAGTGCCTCAGGCCAACAGAGTAGGGGAAGTAAAAGAATGTGCTAGGTTTCTCCTTGTGTTTTTTCATGGGTTTTTAATCTGGAATCACAAGGGAAAAAAGGAAACCCTGTTATTAAATAGGCAGTTTTAATCCAGGGTATAGATTCAGAGCACCTTTCTGTCCCTTCTCTCTGAATACATACAGCAAGCTCACGTTCTCAGCCCATAAATTACCCACTCTCTCATCCTAAGCAAAGAAGGGGGACACATCCCTCTTTGAGTGCCCAGCTGGGACTACAGACAGCAGCAAAGCTGGAGAGGGCAAAGCTTGGCTAGAGAGGCATTTCCCCAGCACAGAGACTGAAACAGGAAGATGTTCCCTGCTTGATGGAGAGGGCCACAAGACCTTTTGCACCCACTCAACAGCTGCCACCTCATCACACAAACAGGAAGGCACAAGATCCTCCTTTATGAAAACGACAGAGGGATGCAAAGGGAAAAAAGTAAAACACCTCCCACCCTACCTCACATGTGTCATCAGTGTGAAAGAAGCTCACTGGTCTATCCTGTCACCTGGGGTGAAGTTTGATTCTGAAAATCAGATAATTAAATAGTCTTCATCATGATTGGCTGCATCATTTTGAACCTCTTTCATTGTTCTTTTCTCCATCACCCCCAGTGTTTTTCCAGTATCTAGAATCTGGAAAAAGCCGAAAGCCTTTCATCTTATCAGGTGTGGTTTATTGCCCCCTGGTTACACAGTAATTTTGGTCTCCACTCCATGAAAAGGTCATATGATGGGATATCAGCTCAAGAATTGTCAGTTCGCTGGACAAATAAGGCAGGGACTGCCAATACAATTATAAGAGCCTGATAAGGAAGGCACAGAGAAGAACCAGCAGGAAAGAGAGAAGCAGTTGCAACCAATTTAAAAGGTGAGGGGCAATCCCAGAAGAAGACAAGAAATGCCCCTGGGGAAAGGGAGAGGGGAGGCATAGGAGTGTATCTAACCACATTCTTCCCAAAATAAAAGTTAACAGGTATTCGCCCTTATTAACCAGGAAATCTCCTGCTGTGCTGCATGCCTAATAGGGAGGTGTAAGCAACTGGTGGGATGATTATCAAGCTGGCATGCCTCATAGCTCGGGATAGTAAAATTATGTTTTCTCTTTAGAAGTATAGGTTGGGGATAGAGGGTACTAATTCCTATTCCCACTTGTGTTGCAAGGGCCATCTCTTTTTCTCTTGTGACTGATAAGATGGGATGATGTTGAAAAGCACCTGCTTGGAAAGTTCAAAGGGTTTTCACAATAGAAGAAAAGAGAATCTGAACCAAAGCTGATGGCTAGGCATGATGGCTGTAGGAAAACTTGTGAACTGGGGGTGAGGAGGCTCTTCAGACATGGCACGTCCTTGAATGCAAAAGACAGGTTGTCTCTCTTGCTAGTAAATGGCCCGAGGGACAAGTATTTGTCCTGCCAATTATTTTCTTAATTCCATAATGGTGCAAATCCAGTGGGCTTTTTGCAGGTTTAAGCCTGAGAGCAGAAAAGGAAGATAACATCTCCACAAACAGGATTTACCAACACGAGGCAACCCTTCCCAGAGCATTTTTCTCCTGGGTCTGCAAGGAACACACTTCCTCCTGGAATGGCTATGGAATTGTCCAGAACTCCGTAAATCTGAGAGGCAGGGGGAATGCTCAGCAGTGGGTGGGGTTGGTAGGACTTTTAACCCCCCCACTTCTAAGCCTGCCTTCCCCCAACGCAGGGAGCGCAGGTCTTGGTCCCAGGGTGATCAGCAGCGAGGAGTGGGCGTGTGTGCTGAGCTGTGGGTCGCTTTGTTCCTCCTCCCACGGGTCACCCGGG
Source organism: Petroica traversi (assembly GCA_025920805.1). Taxonomy (NCBI): domain Eukaryota; kingdom Metazoa; phylum Chordata; class Aves; order Passeriformes; family Petroicidae; genus Petroica; species Petroica traversi. Next base: position 1,921,798 of record JAHLSL010000059.1, read on the forward strand.
CATGGGTGGGGAGGGGCACACACCGTCCCAGCCGCGTGTTCCTCAGGGTGCTCCAAGAGCCAGGGCAGCGCCACAGCACTCTGTGTTCCACGGCCGCCTTGGTAGGAATATGACGGACCCCCGGGTGTGTGCTGGACAGAGGAAGCCCAGCCTGTCCTTTTCCATTGAGGAAATCTTAAAGAAACCTTCTGCCAGTGGAACCAGGAGCAGAAGTAGCTACGCTGAGAGACCTCCATCCCTAAAAACAGGGTCACCAATGGCCTTTGGTAAGTACCAGTTATAACACTTAAAGAAAACGCACCTTGCTTTTTTGATCCCTAAAGCTGTCAGGTTTAATTATGTGGAATTTTTATTCTTTAACTTTTGTAGGAATGTGGTATTTCCCTTATCAGGTACAAATTATTCATTATACATGCAGAAATAATATTTTAAAAATAATTTGCTTTCAACCTTGCACTAGACTGGACTCAGGGGTTTTGTACATTGTAAAATGTTAATGGAGAGGTGAGTATGCAATCTAAAAAATTATTTCAGGTGGCTCTCTTCAGTGAGGGGTACTTATTGTTAAAAGTGCAGCATCTTTCCCTTTACAAAACAATATTCTTGTTATCTGGTGGGGGGGGAAGAGACAAATAAATGCCTGTCATAAGAAGGACAGGTATTCAGTTGCAGGAAGCAACCCTAAGACTGCTGCAACTCCAATGAAATTTTTAGAGTTTCACTTACATCAAGAGTTGACTGTTGCCTGGAATTACAGCCAAATCCCATATCAACACCCTTTTCTGAAAAATTTGACCACTTACCCTCAAGCAGGAGAAATTATCTGTAAGGGTAGTGGTAGCTATAGGAGTGTTAGAACCCAATTGCTGGAATAAGAAAAAAGGAAGCATTTATGTTTAATAATGTCTTATCATCATGGACACTAGGTTCTTTATGAACTAAATAAAAACAGCTAGTAGAAAACTTGCATGGCTTTGATCTTAGCAAACCAGCAAGTGCATTAGGCTTCTTGACTTCAGTTTTCACAGTTTGGTTACTCTGGCCTTGAGTGAACTTTTACCCCCCAGAAATTGTCTCCTCCTTTTGTTAAACAAAGAACAACATCCAGCATTTTCTGGATTTAGTATTTTTTCATCTTTTTTAATCTGCATCTTCCATGAAAAAGAGATGTTTTATGTATACAAGTAGATCCACTTAAACAAAAAATGATCTGTAGTTTTGACAGAAAATTTTCACTCAACTACTTTCAACAAAGCTTAATGCTGCACTTTATTTTTTGTAATACGGAGAGATCCTTTCATGGATCAGGACTCCTTTCCCAGGACACTGGATGAACCACCCATTAATAAGGGAGAGACTCTTTTTCCAAAACCTGTCAGTCCAAGAAACCATTTCCTATTCACAAAGTGTCATCTTTTTTATGTCCAAACTGAATACCGACCTGGACTGGAAAGGAAACAAGACCTAATAGTCAGGGGAACTACTCATTAGTGTTACATTAGTCACTGGCGTTGGACTCAAACCCCCTAACACTGCCTCTCAGTCATGCTTTGCACAAGATTTGGACTTTTGTTCATGTCTGACACGGGATAACTTGTTTCCTGATCATGTGGCACCACTCACCTTACAGCATTGGTGTTGCATGTACCCACTGCTGCCTTTGTGCCAGTAACTACAGCTTTCCACAGAAAACTGTGTATGGGGAAGAGAGATAGCATTCTGCTGATTTTCCTAAGAACTGTAGGTTTACTGAGGTTTGGAGGGACCTCTCCAGGTCATCTGGAGATACAGCTTCCTGCTCAAAGAAAAAGCTGTTTCAAAGATAAAAGAAGGTTGCAGAAGGCTTGCCTGTTTCACCACTCGTACTAGTGGAGGACTGCAGCATTTGGAGGTTTCCTTAAGCTGCTTTTGCAAACTGGAACTGGACGAGCAGTCCTGAAAGAAGCAAGAGCTTGGTAGTTTGTAGGGGAGGACAAGGACATGGCTGATACTGCTGCTGGTGCAGTGGGGCCCTTGTGCTGAAGGAGCTCAGGTGCCAAGTTGTGAAGGGGGAGAGATGCTGCTATGAGCTCTGCCAGTGAGGTTTTGTGAGCTGAAAGTCCTTTCCTGAGAGCCCGTGGCAATCACTTTGTGCCGCTGGATCCAAAGTGAGACAAATAACACCACTGAAAATTCAGTCAATGCTTGTTCATAACAAGGGCCATAGAACTGCATTTTAATAATGTGAGTTTCTCTGGGAACAGAGACAAGACTTTTTTATATTGTCTTTTTCACAATCAATATGTTGAAGTTCCATTTCTCTGTGTTTCATGGCTGAGTGTATCTTGGCCATTGCAAGCACAAGGGTCTGACAAATCTGCATGCAGGACATGGTGGGTTCCTGGGACTGCACTACTGCACTCCCTGTGAACCCTCACCCCAAGTTGCTCTACCTGAATGTAGCAAGAAAATACAGTGACTCTTCTCCTCCTGCTGGAAAGCAAGGCTGGATTCATAAACTTAAGGCAATGTAAAATATTAACTAATGAAAACAGTATAGACACAAGGAGATTCACTTAACTGTTAATGGAAGTGGGAAAACAGGGAAGTTGTAGAAATCTTCCAAAATGTTGTTGTAGTTTGTTTTTGCAATTGATCAATGATGTTTTAAAAACAGAATGAAAACAAAACTTTTTCACTATTTGTTTCTTACCTGAGAATGTGACACCTAAGTTTATTCAGATAAGTTATATTTATTTCAGAAGTGCAATACCCTGTGCTTTACATCTTGGGATAATTGCTGTATTTCATCGAAGTCATTCAGTTCCATGCCATATAACACTGGCATTAAAAAGGTTGTGTAAATAATCAGCCACATTTAGTATGGCTCAGTGCTGGCCAAGGTCAGGGAAATTAAATGAGCTAGGGAACTTGCTGGAAATTCCAGGATGGGATACAAATCCAGCTGCTTTTTCATGACAGTTCAGCAGCAGCAAAGAAGGAAGTACTACAGGTCAGGGCTTAGTTTTATCTTACTATGGATTTTAAGAACATTCCTGTCTCTCATATGAATCATGGCTTTGCTTACATGCATACCATATGGGATTGTAGGGAATGTTCTTATGGCACCACATAGGCTGCTATAAGGTAAATACTGAGGCCAAGAATTACCATCTGATGCAGACAGTCTCAGTACCAGAATCACACTTGTCCTGGAGTCTAAATCCAGCCATTATGAACTGAGATGATGGGTAGAGCCAGGGGAGCAGATGATGCAGAATGCCAGAAGTGGTTGGACTTGATGGTTGGACTCAGTGATTTTAAAGATCTTTTTCAATCTATAATTCTAAATGAGGGGCACAAACCAAGATCTCCCAAGAAAACTCATAGGTGCTGGATCAGATGACTTCTAGAAGTTGCTTCTATCAGATTACTCTGAATCTCCGACAAAAAGTTGTGATGCACAGTGCAAGCCTCTCACAGAAAGCTGGGGCAGGACTTGATCATGTATGGGAAGATCTCTGGGCCTGACTCCTAAGTTCACATGTTTTTGAGTGCAGTTCCAGTGGAACTTGGAATTCAGTCTTCTCTGAAGCATTTGGCTTCCCAGTTGCAGTGTTAGCCATGGGGAATTCACTGCACAAACTGCTACAGGACCTGGAGCTGTAGTTGTTGAAGCATGCTGAAATCTCTGAAAGACTCTTACCAAATTAAAAAACAAATAATGAACAAGGCGACATTTTAGTATGCAGTCTGTGCTTTTCCTCTCATCCTTTTGTTACAATGCCTAGAAAGGGTAACCATGGCCTTTGCAAGGAACACAATTAAACACCTAGTGAGTGCTGATCTCCTCCCTTGTGCCAGATTTTTCATTTAAAACACAGGAAAATCTCAGGACTGTTTCAGAAAAAGAAAATACTCTGAAATTCCTGGGAACCTGATCTTAATGTACTTGAAATTACATCTGAAGTGATTGTTCATTACTCTCCTGGTTTCTGCCAGTGAGGTTTCACCGACAGAGATTCTTTATCAAGTCAGGGAGAGCTTGGGATGAGAGTGTTACACCTGGGAAATTAATAGTGAAAGCAGTAACAGATATGGTAATTTCGTCATTCTGCCTGCGTTATGCTCCATCATGTTAAGGATATGCAAATTAATAGGAATACAACCACCACTTTACGCACAAATGTCAATATGGTTATTGTTCACCTTTAGCAGCACTCCACCCAGCTTTATCACTAAAGAGGAAACAAAATGAAGGAATCTAACTGAACAGATACCATCTGGCCAATAAGACCGATTCACCACACCTATTACAAGCAAAAACAATGCACCTGGAAAGCAAAAAAAAAAAAAAAAAGTAGAAGAGAGAAACAACACAATACAAAGATGCTTTCATTTCTCAGTGATAGACTCTTCCTTGTTCACAGCCTTAGTAAGACCCTAAAATCATAAACCTTGTGCCTCCACAGGTCTGTCTCTCTCCAGTGATTATAGGACGAGGCTTAAATGGAACTTAGATAATCCGAAATAACCTCCTGCTTTCAAAGTGAACCCCTACTATCTTGCCTGAAATTGTCCATCCTTTCCTAAGCAACTGAAAGTCAAGACAAAAAGACCATTTTGAGCCACAAGTCAAAGTAATTTCTTGGCATGACAAAAACAAGTATCTCATGTTATGCTAGGCTGAAATGTCATTTCCTTCCCTGGGAGGAAAAAAAAAAAAAAAACGAACAAAAAACCAACAAACAAAAAAGCCCACCCCAACATTTCCTGGAGGAAGTTTTGCCCCATGCTAGTCCACAGGAATTTTTCAGAGCTCACTGCTAGAGTCACATGAATGTGTACCAAAAAAAATTCAAGCTGGCCTGAAGAACAACCACTTCAGACAGTCTCTTTTCTTGGTCAGAACAACAAACACCAGAGAACATTGCAATGCATACAAGACTGGGGCTCCTAACTCTCATCTATGTGCTGTAAACTCAGTTTACATCTACCTTCAGTCTTATCCTCCAGAAAAATTCCTTGATTAATTCAGCCTTTCTTTAAGGTTCATACTACTTCGGTCTCAAACAAGATATCCTCCCACTCCTTTTCACCAGTTCATGGAAACATTGGCATTTTCCCATCTGCCTAGGACTGTCTTTCATTTCCTCCTTGCTCTTTCTACTTCAGTCTGTAATTATTCTATCCATGCTCATACATAACTTGTGCTTGTCAATGGGGTGTGAGCATCTCAGGGAAAAATTTTGGGGAGGAAAATTATATATAAAGGATGAAGATGTGAAAAGTCTTCTATAATTTAGAAGGTGCTAATGTCATTCTTAGAAAGCTTTAATCACTCCCCAGAAGAGCACCTCACTTAGATACCTTTACATTTTTCATTACTGTAGGATATAAGCGTCGTCACTACTTTAACATATTAATTTTCACTGCATCACATCTAGCAAAGGAGTGAAAGTAGTCCTTAATTTAGGGATGGGAGACTGAGACAGAAACCCTGAGTTACAAATCTATGCTGGTACTGATATCCTCTGATCATCTCTTATTTAAACCCTGCCACATATTAGTGACCATTCCCAAGTCCATCCTTCTCCTTTATCCCACAAATATTATTCAAAGCCCCACCTGTTTTCTCCCAGAAAACTCAAAGTTAGATGATACTAAAGGAATAAAGTAAGTCCTATATTGCACAATGTGCCTCAAACTGTGCAGAGGTGGGCCAGGTTTTTAAGGGCCACATGACTGTACATATGTAATTGTGTTTAGAAGGTTACTCCAAGAATGGTGATAATTTTAAAAGATAAAATTTGAACACTTGTCCTTTAAAGAAATGAGGCTTTGGCTAATTTTTGGAGCTTTTATAACTTTGTTTTCTTCATGTAAGTGTCAACCCTCTATAAAATTCTTCCTGTGTGGGCTCTTAGTGAGAGCAGAATCAAAACTGAGTACTTTGTTTCCAGATGTTATAATTATCATTACTCCAAAGCTGCTTTCAAATAGAACTTATTTGTTTGAGAAACTGAATCTCTAACAATTGTAAAAAGTTAGATGTTTTGCCAATGGCAGATGTGACAACATATATGTATTATATCATACACACACACACACACACACATATATATATATACATAAAATGTGTATTAAAAAGTGGAGTTTTTTCCAGTCCAACCTTTAGTGGCTCACACCTGCTGTCATTTAGATATGAGAGGGGAGAGGGGATCAGCCACAAGTGCAGCAAACCGCAGAGCCTAGATGTGAGACTGCTCAGGAGTGCAGTCCATTATTACATTAGGAGTTGAATGTTCTTTGGCACTAATAGCAGACAAATCTGTACTGTCATATTTGCTCCTGGGACATGCAAACCAATTACCCAACGGGTGCATTATATTTATGTGTTGCCTCTTACTCTGGCTTTCCAAGCAAAGAAATCCAGGTAGGGAGGAGAACTAGAGGAAATTCTATGTTTGCCATTAAAGCAGCACAATCACAGATGTCTTGTCTCTGAAGAACCCACTCAACCATGATTGCAGCTACCAAAGGCAACACATCAAACATTCAGCATCAGAGTTTATGGCAAGGCTTTAATACAGAAGAGAGAGGTGGAGAGTGGGGTATTTGGTGTAACTCTTATGGGATGCTAACAGCCATGGACAGCCCACTGCCGTAACACCTCGAGGCTTCCCAGCATGTTATATTTCAGTGCATTGCTTTGCAAGGTCTGCTCATGTTCATAAGGAGTAAGAACTCATACTACATTCATGAGGGCAGAGAACTCATCTGGAAGATTTTTGGGGTGCCACTGCTACACACTGAAGTAATGGTGTTAGCAGTAAGGCAACACCATGGCTGAAGAAAAATTGTGGCTTCTGGGGCCAATTTCTTCAGCACTTAGGGTCGGGTGTTCTAGCACATGTCATCACTGGTTGCTGCTGAGGCTGCCTTAGAGATGTTTATAATGTCCATTCTCAAATCTAAGCTAATGCTACAGCTGCACTTGATGAAAACAGGTCAACACACATTTGTGCAGTTTGTCCTGTCAACAAGAGTGTGCAGGTGATTTCAGGAAGATGAGTTGGCTGTCAGTACTTTCCTAGATATCACCAGCATCACCTGTCACAAAGGCAGAGGGGAAATGTTGACAGCCTGGGCAAAGGCTGCCTTTAGAATTCTCCAGTGCCTAAATCAGAGCAGCAGGCAGCCCAGATGGAGAAGAAAGGACAGAGGGATCTGAACTGGGGAAGACACTGGCCTTTAGCATATTCTTTGGCACATTTTCCTGTACGGTAGATGTACTTACAGGGACATTTAAGAAAGGACCAGACTTTTTAAAGCATTTGGCATCCAGCAAAATCCATCGCAATCTTGTTGATGGATTTTCAGAGCAGCTCAATATCCACTTTGCTTCCAAGTTCTTCAAGAAGGCAGCCACTAATTTGGATACTGACAGAGAAGCTGAGATTAATCTTTCTTTTGGTTATGTCTCCTTATTTCTACAGTTCTTTTTTAAAAATCTCATTTAAGGACTATTGAAAGTTTTAAGGTAGAAAGAAGCAGAAAATAGGCAAGATTTGGGGGTCAAATTCACCAAGATCCTATGTCTGCAACATGGGGTAATCTTGGCATTGAAATACAGCACAGGAGGCTTAGGGCCATTTTAAATATGATCAGGTTTTAATGGTACAGTATAGAGACCACTTTATTCACACAAACTAGAAGATGCTTTATTCAAAGCTGTCTTGTGCCGTGTCCTTCACAGACTCCAGCAGCCAGAGTCAGTCTGACTGTGACTTACCTTCAGCCAAAATGCTGTTTCCCACCGCATGTGCTACGCCCATGGCCAGAGCAAGGAGAGTGCAGGCAACTCCCTGCAGAAGACCTACTGCCAGTCCAGTGTCCCACCTGGGTGAGGACACGGGGCGTGAATGCCTGGAAGGCAAAAGAAAACATGAGAAAGAGGAAGAACAGCTATGCAGTTTCCCGGTGGACCATCCACTTCATGGTGAGTGCCTCTATATCCAGACTTTACCCTGCAATGCCTCAAAACAGAACTGTTATCTTACAATTGTATACTTGGTGATACCAAGCAAGAGACATCACAAATGTTTCCATTGGCTGAGTCACAGTAGATGGTCATAGCTCCTGGATGAGTCACAGAGATGGTTCTTCATTATTACCATCAAAAGATTGAAGAGCCACTATTTCAGCTAAAGTTCCAGCTCAGTCCTACCAACTCTGCCAATGTTAGTAGTAAGGACTGCTTTGGGTGTTTAATGCCCTCCTGCTTGGGGTGTGAGGAGTTACCATGTTCTGAGCCTCACTGCCAGGGTTGTGCAACGCCCATTTCCTGGAAAATGTGCATTGCACAACATAGGGAGAGAGACTGGTGAATAAGCTAAGTCAGCTCAGTGTGTTCTGTACACCTTGGACCCGCTGTACAGGTGATGGAGAGGTCATCAGCATGCACACAGGCAAACTGGTGAATGCAATAGATCTGGCAGGATGTGTCAGGCACAATTTTCAAACCTGACCATGTTGGTGGATCTGCTAATTTAATTGGCTGTGAGCAGTGGTAAACAGTGGTCTATCTCTTAGCCAAAGCACTGGACGATAGAAATATCCTTTTCCAATATGTTGCACAGAGACTTCAGCTAAGTGGGATACATGGTACCTGAACAAGACAAGTTCCTGACAGAAAGATGGCGATTAATTACCAGCATGTGACAAAAATTCCTCTATGTTCTTTGAGTCTGAGGAAAAGTAAATACTCAGAAAATGGGTTTGCAGCAGCAGCAGAAAGGTGGCTTTTGCATAGTTTGTTATTATTTACTGCAGGGAAAAGAAGGTGTTTCATTAAAGTCCATTGAAGATGGCAGATGAGGCTGACTGTTACTCAGCTGACTTTCCTGAGATCCACACATCTCCATACTGTGCAAGTCTGTGAAATACATTTAGAAGAAAATCCTTGTTTCTGCCACTGCTGCTATGGTATACATGAGTCTTGTGACAAGCTGCTGTCACCTCCTCCTCCTGCATGAGACAGTCATCAGTCTTGATGCAGGAAGAGCCTTGTAAGATAACTGGAAATTTTAGCTTTCCTCTGCCCTGTAAGCTGCACACAGCTCGTGATAGCAGGGCTAAATCACATTACCTCCTCACATAAGAGACAGGGCTGTATGTGTCTGGCACTCGGAATTGCCTCTGAGCATAAAAGTAGAATGTTCAGGTGTGAGGGAGTCCCCAGCCAGGAGGATCACACCATAGCTGGGAGGTGGCTAGGCACTTGGCCTCATTGACCAGCACTGTTGTGGCCTCATCAGTACAGCAGGGGAGGAAGCATGTCGTTATCTGCACAAAACTGAGTCGAGATGAGTAGCCCCTTTCAATGGCAACGTGTATTTTAAAGGCATTTTAAACAAAATCCCTCTGTTCCCTGATGGCAGTGAGGTTTTGAAGCCAAGCAGAGGTTTAATGATCTGCCGTTTTCTAGGCTACTGGTTCCTGCAGTTGCAGAGCCTTTGATAGAAACTGGCTGAAGAAGGAGGGAGGATCCTAAAGCACTGGATTGGCATTTTCCCCGTGGTGTGCAAACAATGATGTTTCGGATCCTGTTCAGGCACTGTGTCATTCCTAGCAGAGAGCTGGCGGCTTGGGTTTAAAATGCTTTCCTGTGTCTCAAGTTTCAGCCTCCTTGTTCCACTTTACATTAAGGGGGAAGAGCTGGCAGCTCTGTTTCTCCTGCCTCTGGCTGTGCTAGTATCACCTTTGTCAGACAAAGTCAAGCAGCAGCACCTGCAGGAAGGGTAGACTGCATCATCCCTGGAAGCAGTCTGTAGTCCTTACAGCTCAAGCTGATAGCAGATTGACTTCTATTTATACCCTATCAACTCTGGAGTGCTTCAGACATGCTTTCGGCACAGCAATTTCAGGTAAGTTACAGGTCCTCTGACACGGCACCTGGGCAGTGCCAAATGCTCATAGCGTATCCATGGAAGTGTCCCCAGGACCTCCCTCGCACCCACCCCAATGATGCCTGCAAGCACTTAGAGGAACAGCACCAGCCTCAACAGCAGGAGTCTTTTCTGATGTGAAAGGCATCAGAATCCCTTGGCGGGGCATTCCCTCACCTCTCTCTCACAGAGTACACATCTATTGATGTAAAACACCATCATGATTTGTGAGGAAGGGCCCTGGGCTCTGTCTAGACACACACATCTGTTTAGTTGTCAGGGAACAGAAGAAATCAGGCGTGCTATACAGTAACCTTGGAGGCAGGAGGCATGGGCTTTGTTTTGTATAGGAGGAGAAAAGTGAGGCGGAGGCTATGACACCAACCTCCTTCATGGACGGATGGTCTGAGGTAGCAAGAGCACCCCAACTGTGACCCTGAGTATGGATTTGGAGCATATTTCCAGAAAAATCTGTAACAATTCCCTAAAATTTTTCTCTTCCCACAAAACGGCTTCTGCCACAAAGCAGTTTACAAATGCAGTATCATTTAAGCTAAATAGATTTATGCCCTTATCACAAACCACTTGCAGGAAGTAATGCCTCCTGTACTTTGAACTTAGAGGCTGCATTGTAAGCAAAAAAAAAAAAAAAAAAAAAAAAAAAGGAAAAAAAAAAGAAGAACCCTCATATGCTAGAGACATGCTGACACTGGCATTTAGTTTTGCCAAGCCCTTATTTGAATTTGGGTGCCTTCATTCTGAATGATGTGTGCTTTCACCTGTGGCCCTCTGCATGTAAAGCTCAGAAGAGCCTTTTCAGAAAACCTGTATTCTTGGAAAGCAGCATTGATAAAGCCCATTTTAGAAGGAGAAACAGCTTTGATAAAATCTGTTTTAGAAGGAGATCATTCAAAGGAAGGCCTTACTTTGGAGCTGCAAGTTCACACTCTGGGCCAGCTTCTGTGAGATGAGTCATTGCAGCCCCTTTGCCATGTGCAACCACCATCAATGCCAAGGTATTCAAAACTTCAGAGCAAGCAGGGCAAGCTCTTGTGGTTGTTGGTCAGCCTCTCAGCAACCTGTTTATGTAAACACCCAAATCCTGAGCTCCCACTTTCCTATTAATTACTTTTCTCTGCTCTGTGTGACCTCCCTGGGACTTGGCTTGCCAGCTCCTGGGGGAGATTGCCAAGTACAAGATTTCAGCCTAGTTCAGATCCTCCTGGGCCATTATTTTGCAATGTCTTTTACACATGCATCGTCTGATTGTATGCATTGGGGAGTGTGTACACTGTAGCTACATCCAAAAGCAGGGTGCAATTGTGCCCAGCATTGCACACTGATAACAGTCCAGTCTTCTGCTCAAGCAAAGGAGCAGTCGGTGCCTTGGAGAAGCCAGGTTGCAGCATCACCTTCAGACACTGGTGGTTGTCTAGTCCTGTGGGTTTCTTCTCTGGGCAGTAATTTCAGGACAGCACAGATCATGCTTTAATGAACAGAGCTGGCTCCTAATTCTGCCAGAAACTGAGGAGTTCATGCACAACTGAACCACAGGTGGTTCAGAGGTTCATGTCTTCATTTTTCACATTAGAGAAGGCTGCCCTAATGAGTCAGCATCACCCAGATATTTCCATAGTAGAAATCCTCTGCACATTGCTGACTGGGACCTCGAGGGTCTTTTTATTAATCTAATTGTTTTATTGTTATGATAGCATCTGTGATCCCAAAGCATATTGATGAATTCTGGCAGCAATTTTCATAAAGACAACAGAATGCAGAGAGATAATTCCAGTTCTGGAGGAATTCCAGTATAAGTCATGTCCCCTCTCTATTGATGCCAGTTGCAGACATCTTCAGCTCTGTGTTTGTATTTTCTTTGAAGTAATAAATTCATTTATACTGTCCATTTGTGGACCATATGGTCAAATTCATGTACCCCTGTGAAACAGCATGGTTTATCTCTCACAGAACAGCCTTTTCCCCAATATGCTGATTTATCTCAATGCATTTTTGAAATACCCAAGAGACAATGAAGCACTGTGTAATCACAGTCCCAGATAAATATCAGCTGCCCAGAATATACCAATGGGACTGTGTGAAAGGGCACAAGCATCCTATTGTCCTGCAGAACAAAAGGAAACAATTTTAAATGAAAAGGAAAAGCGGGAGAAAAAAAAAAAAAAGCCTCTATGTATAATTTGGCTGCCATTAGCTGTCTTGCCAGCCTTTGTTTATGTGTGTGAATAGTCCCTGCAGCCCTGTGTTTCTAAAGTGCAGTGTTCTTCCATATACAGCTGGAAATGCCCCTGATCATTGACCTTATTTTGGTGGGTTTACCTGAGGTATTGTTGATTCTTTTTTTTTCTCCCTCTTTGAAGACCAACTGTTTATAATGACACCCTGGATATTAAATGAAAGGCACAAAACCTTTACTCTCACCCTTCAAAATCAGTTCACATAGAAGTCTCACTGGTACAAGTAAGCACTGAATAAAGCAAAGCTATCAGCAGCTGGAGACTATCATAAATTCCTTTTGTGTTGTTTCTTCATGGGCTTTGGGTCTGGAGTTTCATTTATTTAAAGCAAATGTTAACATTCAATGCTTTCCTCAAGCAGCCCCTTTTTGCCAGGGAATTTTAGATCCAAAGGGTACATTAGACAGAACCCAGAGGTTAATTTGTTCCTTCTAGTCAAATCTGTGTAATGTGACCACTTGTAAAGCTGATGGCACATCGTGATGACTTTATTTCAAAGGTCTTAATGAGTATCTCTTGGCTTCTCTGAAATTGTCCTAGAACTTTTCATTGCATTCCCAGATATGATATTCTTAATTACTATTCTTTGAAATTGAGGGCACGTCTTTTACCAACTGTTTTAGTAAGTTCTTTACACTTAAAGGGGAAACAGCAGAGGCAGGGATGTAAATAAACATTCCTGAGTGGTGTCTAGATGTTTGCATGTACAAATAACCAGGAAGAGCAGGAATGAAGAAGAAAGCAACCAGGTCTGTGCAACCTGCAATAAGCTCAGCTTTCTCCCTGCTGCAAATGGCTGGTTTCTGACAATGGTATTGGACTGGTAAGGGTGGTGTGGAACCTGTTTACTTTGGTGAGTACCATTATTGGTTTAGGCCAGTGACTGCTTTTAAGGTGAGGTTTGACTATGGCTACACATTCACTTAAATGAATGTGTCAAGTGTCAAGCTTGAGATTTAGCTGCATGGGGAACCTACATATGCATCTACCCCAAATCCATATTGGCCTGAAGGAGTTCATGAAGGTGCCTTTAGCCTAGGTTCAGGCTTGATGGTTTGCTTCAAACTTCAGATATTCTGCTGTGCCAGAGTTATGCACACCACCACTTCAGACAGCAGCATTTGTAAACACTGTCATCACTTTGCTGACAGACAGGAAAGGTTAAATTCACCAGGGGCTCAGGTTGATGGTGAGCACAATCCTCTACAACAAACTGTCTGCATGAATGGTTTCAGACATACTGTTTACACCTTGCCAACTCCTCTGACAAGCAGACTAAGAAACTCCCCTGACCACCACCCTACAGCCTGCTTAAACAGGTTTCTAGCCTGGTATTTTTAGCAGTCCTTCTCACACCCCCTGAAGTCTGTACCTCTCTGCATTTAAGTCTTGCTGTCAGGTGATTAGGCACTGTACTCAGTGCCAGGATGGAAGCAACTCTATGTCAAAGAGTTTTGGACTGAAGGGAGGAGGCCAAGACTTGAAAAGTACAAGTTGTGCTTCTCAGAATTAACTTTGGCAATGCCTGAACAGGCAGCAGCTGGATGCTAAATGCTGTGTTTCACTAGCAGGAGGCTCTATCTGGAGCACATTGTAGCCATCCAATTAGGATCAGTCTCACTGGCTATGCCAGTCCTTCTTAACAAAGGCTGAAAAACCACTTTAATAAAGATTAGCCACACTGCAATACTCATACGTAAATATTGCAGCACAATTTGAAAGCCATGAGCCACTTCTTTACGTAGGAGAGGGACAGTCATGGGCACATCTCTGCATGCAGACAAGGAGGTTTTTTCCTGATGCCTTCAACACCCTGTAATAACTGGAGGTTTTTGTTTTGTGGCTGTCTGCCATGAACAGAATGTCACCACAAGAAAACAACATTCAGAAAGGGAGAAGGAACTGGCTGGAAGACTCACCTCTCTGAATTACAAAGAGAGAAAGAGAGAGAGAGAGAGAGAGAGAGAGAGAGAGAGGAACTTCTCTAAAAAAAGGCAAAAATGGCAAAAAAAGGAGAAAATGTAGCTTAACCAGATGTAATGAGGCTCTCTTTGAACACACCTGAGTTTTTTTTCTGAGAAACAAATGATACAGTCAACTTTGTTACACAGAGAAAAATGTATTTCTGAGTATGTATAGCTAAAACCACTTGCTTGCTTATGCAACTGCTTTCTCCTTGTCAAAGAAGAAGCAGAATCTCTGGATCTGGCTGTCGCATACTGTGGGAGGGTGTCTGTCCAGAAATGACAAAGAAGATTGCAGCAAGGTAAACCAATCCCACCAGTTTTCATCTACTTAGATTACCTACTTAGAGGCAAGTATATGCTAGCACTGATTTCCAGCCCTTCACCTGCATTTTCAGTTCCTTGTCCCTTCAGTGTATGGCCCAAGTAGGCTTGATACAGTCCTGGCTGCTCCTGGGGTTAAGTGCAAATGGGGGATGCAGCTGCAGAGATCTCCATGAGGCAGCATTTTTCTAGCTGGTTCAGATATCCAGCTGAGAAACAGCAGAGCCAGGTGTACCATAGGCTACTTGCCTACTACAGAATGTAGTACAGAAGAAATTTGCCACAAGTGTGATATTAATTGCAGCTGTGCAGCTTTTACTTAACAAACTGCAAATGTTTAACTTCTACAAGCAGTAGTCGTCAGTATTGATTTGCTCATACCTCTAATATCTTGAAACTGTGTTATGCTGGACAGTGGAAATAAGCTGCAGTATGCTGAGCTAAAACTGTATATAAGCAATTGCAAACCAGATGCTTTGACCTGTGCTTACTTTAAGGTCTTAATTCCCCAAGCTTCCTTACTTTTTAGGGAAGGAATGATTTGGGGGGGAGGGGAGGGAGGTTTATTTCCTGTGGTTATTTGGAGGTCAGGGATTACATAATGAAATAAGTTGTGAGAGGCCTCTGAGACTATCTTGTCCAACCCCAAATCTAAGCAAGGCCAGCTTAAATGAGATGGCTTAGGCTTTTGCCCAGACTAGTTCAGAGTATCTGCAAGGACTGAGACCTCACAGCCTCTCCTGGCCCACATCAGACTACCCTCATGGTGAAAAACTTGTAGTCATTGATTTCATCATTCCACTGTGCACCTTCAAGAAAAATCTCTATTTCTGCAAAGTTCATATGTTCCAAGTTTCTCCAAGTCTGACCTAGTAATAAAGCAGATCTTCAGAGTACAAATGAGCCTGATACTGAATTTAAAGGAGCTAAACTGCTTTATCAGCGTGGAGAATCTGGCCCTTCCAATGTCAACAGTAAGGCAATGTATAGACAGCTGTATCTCTAAACATCTGAAAATGCTGACATATTTAGCTGCCTTGTATTTCCAGGCTAGGTTTCAGCAGTCAGCTAACCTGCAAATGACTTTCACATAGCACAAAAGCACATTTGAATACCCCCAATTTTACATAAAAAATAGCTCAGGAAACTCAGAGTCTTATTTCCCCAGAGACTCTAGAGCCACATTTGAAAAGCCAAAGTTATACTTCCAACACCGCCTAGTCTTATATCTTCCATCCACATTCTTTATTAGACTGTAATTCTGAATGCTGTTGTTTGCTATGGGATCTCTAAGCTGAGATCCCAAGACAAAGGGAACTATCAAAGCTACAGTCAGAAAAAGTTTCATATTGCAAAAAAAAATCATAGCATAGAGTCACAGATTTTTTGCATTTCTTAATAGATTTTTTTAAAAATTAAATATAGAATGACTGACTACTTATCAAAAATATGCATTTTTCTATATTCCCTGCTGGCAAGATCCTTGTTTAGTTCACAGAGGTCTATTTTGTTAGCAATTTAATTTCACATCTAGTTGAAATCAAAGTTTGTCCTTCAGTCTCTACTGGTCCATAACTGAACCGTGTTACTGTATTTTGTTCAATCTCATGAGTTTCAGCTTTGCAAAGTCTGGTTGCAGTCGGATTGACACTTCTGAGCACTGCGCAGACCTTCCCCTTACACAAGAGTCTTGTCTATAAAACAATTCACCTTTCCAGAAGGAAATATGTGGAGGACTAAGAGTGAACTGGTAGGGAGTTTCTTTTGCTCATCACAAAGTTATCTGGGTCATTTTCATACCCAAGAAGCTGGTACGAGACACCAGAAATTCATGTGTCTGTTCTTTCTGAAGCCACGCTCTCTAGTCCTGGACATTTCTCAGATGCCAGCAGGATAGAATATAGTAAGTCATAGTAAGTGTGAGGTGAAAATCCTCCAAACAAGAAACAGCATTATGAACTGGGAACCCTATCCTATCCACAGGGTCCTGAGATTCCTACTGTCAGCACTGCTATTTCCCTTTTCTTGCATATAACAATAAACCCCCTTTACAGTAATCTTTTGAGAAAGTTCAAGTAGATGTAATCAGGACTTCTTCGAAGGTGCCCATTCCTACCATCAGCACCAACACACACCAATATTTCTCATTTCACATCTCTGCCCCAGTAGTACCAGCAAGATTCAGTGGAAATAGCGCTTTCCTCTTGAGTCTGAAGCCAGTGCTGCAGTATAATGAGTAGAATTTTGATAGGCTGGGAGAAAGTCTAATGATACAGTTTTAACTGTGTTGGACATCAGCTTTATTAGGCTGTTTCTGAGACATGGTAGTATTGACAGTGTTTATGATAAATGACACTCCTCAGTTATTCTTGCATGACTGGTTTCCTATCAAACTCCCCAAAAGGTTTAGAAAATATGAAATATTCACAATGGTATCGTGTCCAGGCTTCTTCCTACCCAGTTGATGAAGAGAATATTTTAATCCTTATTTTCTGTGTCAACAGAGTCACAATGAGGTTTTGATTACAGAATGAAAAATGTTGTTTTCTGGTTGGCTCAGAGCCCACTTTATATTGGCCTAGGTGTTTAGTTACCTTTTCTCTGTTTTAGCCCTCCAAAAGATGCTAATGGCTGAACAAAAGCAGGGGGAAGGTATCAAGTCTATTTGAGGGGCTAAGCTAACCTTGTCTGGTTAATTGCTCCCGTTAGAAAGAGTATGCTTCTAGTTACTTAGTATGAATTGTTAGTTGTCATCAGACCATGGAAGACCAAAAGGAGCCATTCAGAATAGCAATTTTACCTAACAAGATGGTTTCATTGACAATAACTTCAGGTCACTGAGTAGCAAGCTCATCACAGTCACTAAAATAGTATTAGAATTTTTATGCCCCTATCATATGCAGTTTTCAAAGCTCTGTATAAAAAAAACCTGTGACTCACAGAGCTTGGGGCATGTATTTTGTGCTGATCTTCCAATGTCAGCTGGAAGATACTCCAATTGTGCTTCAGAGAAGATTCCAGCTTTGGGATGAGGCTGCGGATGCTTTTCCTCCTCCTTGCAAGACCTGCAGCACCATTTCAGAGCAACCGAGACCTCATTCTAACTTTTACCAAGTGCTATACAGAGTTTATGATCTAAATAAAATATCCTGTGTAGGAGGGCATTTTCAAAACACTATAGGAGTATTGAGGGAAGTACTTTTTATGATCACACCTCAACAGGGAAAGAAACGGAGCAGTCTAGGAGTCTACTTGGGAATTCACAGCACCTAAACTTCTGCATGGACTTTAAGGCCTTATTCTTAAGATTAAGTTCTTTAGGTTAAGCTTGTTTAGAAAGTCCCCACTCCACAATGGTACAGTTAGAAAAATACCTTTTCATTGTAACTGCAAAGTAAAACTGCTGGCTATCCCTGCTGATGTAGGACTGGAATGGGAAGAGAACAGCAGTCAGTCAGGGGTCAGTCTGAAGGACTTTGGTGACAAACTCATTGCAGGGCTACTGTGGTTAAAATACGTAGGCGTTTATAGCTGTTGACCTGCAGTGGATCCATGGAATTAGCACTGCAAATGGACACTTTTGACTCATTCCTTTAATGATAAAGGAGTTCATTCACATTGCCTGCTTGAGAATGTCAGAAGCCAGTCACCTATGACTAGTATATGTGTACCAACGTGGGGCCTGAATGCTTAAATGCAGAGCTTAAATGCTGAAAGAGCTTAAATGCTGAAAGAGCTTAAATGCTGAAGTCTCTAAAATAATCAGCCAGTGGGTTGATTTATTTGTGGAGAGGGGGAGGCAAAGCGGCTTGGCCCCGGACACGGGAGCCGGAGAGGGAAGCTGTCAGCCTGAGGTAAGACCTGCCATGGAATCTGAAGCGGCGGTCTGACACCTCACTGCTATCCTCTCTAAGAGATGGAGTGAGGTAAAGGTGCTCAAAAGCCATCAACTGGTGTCCTGGGCTCGGAAGCATGGGCAATGCGGCAAATCGTCGCTACTATTTATTCCAGAAGAATGGAGAGAAGTTGGTGATAAGCCGTGGGATACTACCATGACTGGGGGGAAGGAGTCAAAAGCAGCTCAGGAACCCTCAGACACAGCAGAATGCAGATATTCAGTGAAGGCGAGAAGTGAGAGGAATGAGAGGAGTTGGAAAGTCAGTCGCAATCCTTGCTGCCCTGGCAGGATGCCTTGCAAAAAAAAGCGGAGGAAAGGAGATAGGTACGGCATTCAGCGGATGTTGCTGATGACTGAGGGATCATGAAAGGTGCATCTAACATGGAAAGGAGGTCGTCCTGATCCAGGTGAGCGGCCGGGGAGGAGATGGGGGTGGACAAAACGCCAGCAGCAGTCCTAAACCTCCTCCAACATATACTCTCTGTGAGAGGAATGAAATGAGATGATTCTATACTTAAGAATCGTTTAAAATGGACCTGGGACTGGGGCTTAATCCTGGGAGCTACTGTAGCATTTCAGCTACCTGTATGGGAAGCAGTTGGGATGGCACTGTGGGATGTGATAAGCAGTGGCAGAGCCCCCACAAGGGAGGCATCCAGGTATTGCTCCCATTGGAAGTTGATGAAAGAAATGCTGCACACTATGAGGAGAGGCAGGCAGCCGCACCTGTGATTGCCACATTAACCCCCTCATGCTCTGGTAGGGCTGAGAGTGAGCCAGTAACCTCCTCCACCTTTTCAGCCTGTGTTTCCTTTCCACTACCCTCCTCGGCAACAATTCTGCCATCTGCCCCTCCTTTACAGGAACCAAATGCTTCTAATGAGAATAGTCCTGAGCTCAGTGGCCCAAAGCTCGGACGAGCTGGGGAGGGAAACAGACAGTAAAAGCCCTTCGGGAAGAGAGTGTGACCAGCTCAGAGTGAAATAGACAAATTGAAAGCAGAGTTAGCCCAAACCTGACGAGAAGGGGGGCCAAGGTGCTGACCATCTGCATTGGAAAAAACATCATCACAGACTGAATTACCACCCTTATCAGAAGAAAAAGGGGGGAAGGGGAAAGGTGATGTGGTGAAAGAGTTATTACGAGATGTGCTTGAAAAATTGGAAGGACTAACAATGCAGAATACCCCTGTGAAAAATGAAGGCAGTTCTTATCACTAATATTCCTTCTGTAATCCCCCACTCCCACCAATGAATTCTGTGAGGGCCGAAAGAATTCCCTTCAAGTCCAGCAGAGCCAGTGTTGCAGGTTGCTGAGATGAGTTACAGCATCATCAGCACTGGAAAGGCATAATTCGTGATACCCTAATTGAAGGACAGTTTATTCCTCAGGCATTCCCTGTTACATTGCAGCCTGGAAGACAGTGACAGTGGGAGACCTTTGACTGGAAATTGCTGGAAAAGGCTAGAGATGCAGTGTCCAAATTCAGTCTCCTATCACCCTTTACCACTCAGTTGCTGCAATATTTGTTTACGTGTGATGTACTTTTGCCATCAGACTGTTCGCAAGTTCCTGCTGTGGTCTTACGCCTGTCAAGTCATTGTGTGTGCAGGAGGCAGCAAATGCCTGACAATAAGGTTACCCTTTATTTGGGTCACGACCCAACAGCTATTAGGAGAAGGGCCGTGGGCTGATGCTCACATGCAAATGCAAAGTGCCTTGCAGGTGCTACAAAAATCCCAGGAGTTGGCCCTTCCTGCCCTCTGTGTCCTGACTGAGCCTGGCCGACCGCAAGCCTTTTTGTATGTACAGCAAGGGTCCAACAAAAGGTATTCTGTCTTCATTGATCGATTGTATCAGACCATTAAGACCCATCCAGACTTTGACATGGGAATGAAAGACCAGATGTTCTGAATTTTGACCTTTGATAATACAAATGGAAAAACGCAGTGGATTCTCAGAACATTACCAAAAACAGCGACAGTAGTTGATATGACTGAGTTAGCTGATAGAATGGATCAACAGGTCAAAGCAGCCTATGTAGCCACTTCGGTTAGTGGGGCTACTAAACCCTTAGTGGATAAGAAAGGTGAAATCGACTGAAACAATTATGGTGAAGAATTGTAGCACACAAAAATGAGTAACAATTCCAAATTATAGCTGTTATTGATTAGAAGCTGTTTAGTGTTTTCTTTCTTGGTTTTATTCTGCTATAATATCATATATGCATTGATGTGTGGGAAGATATCATCTGAACTTCTTGGGACAGTGTCCTAGGGTGACTTTATGATGTTTGTATCCCCAGTTGTCTGTTCTGCTTATGCTGGATATAACTTCTGTGGCTTTGAGCTGGGCCGAGAGAGAGGGAGAGAGTGAAGGCGGGGGGAGAAGAGGCACGCAGTTTGTCTGCAAGAGTGTCTCTCTACTCCCCCGGAATTCCTTCATGGGCTGTGCTCTGAGCTCAGACAGCAAAAGAGTGATAAGACTCTTTGTATGCTCTCTTGAAGCTCGCAGCAGTGCTCTCAGAATTCTCTCAGACAGTCACTAACCATGTAATAATTATTCTAAATATGTTGTTAATGTTATAGCGTGAATTCACTGACTTTTTATAATGTGCATTATCCAGAAGATATTATTTAAAGTTCTACATATGCATTCCTTTGTTTGTTTTCAGTTTAATCATAATACCATTGACTACTTAGCTAAGGATAAATGACAAAGCCAACAGCTTTATAAATTTTCCCATACTACTGTGTAGCTATCTGCAAGACCTGTATGATTTTAAGAAACTTTCCCAACTGCTGTGAATAGAAGCTTTCTTGTAAGAAGTTAGGGAGGCCCTTCTAGTTAAAGCCTTGGCTCTGGCCAAGCCCTGGCTGTAACTGGTTGGACGCATGCCAACAGACCCAGATGTTTCTGCACCAAAACTGTACTCAGGTCACTTTGACTTGTCAATTTGGACTTATAACTTATAACAAGCTGGACCCCCTTTCGAGGTAAACTTGGAAACCTTGCCCGGGAAGGGTTCTCCAAGTCTTCAGTGTGAAGCAGGACTTGCCAGCTATCGCAGACTCTGGGTGATTGTACAATATTTAGGCAATTAGTGATGTATCATTCTAAATCCCTGTCTTTTCTCTCACGTACTAATGATTATGTGTATTACCTTGCTTATTTCTGTTTGATGTGAGTTTATTGCTTTGCCACATATATTGTCTTACTTTAATATTGCCTTTATATTTGTAGCAAGTTAGCACTCGGACAGGTCACTGGTTGACTGATAGAACTGCTCAGGCCGTGGCCCTTAAGTGCCGAACAGATTGTCCGAAGGATCACCCAGAACCAAGGGCTGGAGCCAGGGGTGTTATCAGTCAGTGTTAGGGCACACAGAAGAGCCATCTGGCGGATGGTGCGGAGTCGCTGCCGTGCTAACAATTCAGTGTGGTGGCAGTGGAGATCTATTCAGAAGACATACCATAGTATTAGATAATGAGTGACTTTGTAGCTGTAGTGGTAAGTATCGTAGTTGGACTGCCCCCAGGGCAATTCAAACTCAACTAAGGCCTGGGAGCAGATTGCCTGAAAGGATAGAGGAGAGCACATATTGGGCAGCAAAATGCCTTCTGCACAAGGCATTATCAGCACTCATCATCAGCCACTGATGGGATTACTTATATGCATTTTGCTCAGTGTATGGGTGGTCAGAGACTCACTCTACTTAGGGGTAGACCCCCGGCCAAACATATGGCTCACTATTGCCAATCTTACTAACAAGCAAGATTTTTGCTTAAGCTTAGCTATCTCTGGTGACCCTTTTCAAACATGTTTAATCAGTGTACTCAGCTTTGACCCCCAAGCCTTTAAGCAGCATGTAGACAATGAAATGTTAACGACTATAGACTTTATGCGAACTAACGTGACGGCACAATTTAAACACCCAAGCATAAATACTACCGCATGGTGGCAGGGAAATATATTAATGAGCTTAAATCATTCCAATAGTAGAACCTCAAGAGTTAGACCTTTTAGGAGCTGTTCCTTCACAAAATGGATATGTGATGTTTAAAGGAGATGACCACACAGCCACACAGTTAATTAACAGCCATATAAGGCTGAGTGCAGTGCAGATGTTGAGTCAGTAGAGAAATGAACATCACATCAGAAATATTATCAGAGCTAACAGTAGATGTAGGTAGTATTAGGCATGCTGTGTTAAAAAATCACGCTGCTATTGATTTTTCATTGCTCACACAAGGCCACGGGTGTGAAGAGTTTGAGGGTATGTGCTGTATGAATTTGTTGGATCACTCAAACTCCGTACACAAGCAGCTCAGTGACCTCCAAAACAATCTGCATAAGTTAAAGATCAGTACCAACCCATCTGATAACTGGATTAACGGTTTAGGGTGGCCTGGTTGGTTGAAGATGTAGAGGGGGTTGAATATAGGAGTTGAAGGTACTCGGAGTTGTTATCCTAGTTCTGCTCATAATCAGCTGTACATTAAAATGTCTGTGTAAGTCAAAGGCTTGGCTAGTCCAAAAAGAAAAAGGGGGATTTGTAGGGGGATTTCTGTTAGAGAATGGGCCGATTTGACAGGAGTGGACAATCCAAGCCTGCATGTCCTGCACATAGCTCAAGGAATAGGAGAAGCAGATGGGCCTCAGTGTCCTTGAACAGGAAAAGAGTTACGAGAAGAATGTACAACACAGGTTACAGAGCTAGGTAACAGAATCACAGATGTTAGCACACCCCACCACGAGCACTGTGCATGATGACCAATTAGGCTTAGCTGTAGGCGCGTGCATTTGAGCTATGAACCAATTGTGGAGATGCCCTTGCCGCGTGATAGTCTAGTAAATATATAAAAGTGTGTTATTTTTAGCAATAAACAGAGAACGATTGATAACCACATTGGTGTGTGTTGTTACTCTGGCCCCTCTCCCGCGGGGAACCCTCTACATATATGCCTAGAAGGTGTTGGAGATGCCATCCCAACTGCCTAGCAATTTACAGAAATTGCTGCTTCTCTAAATCTTCTTGTGGTCCCGTAGCCTTTTCTAGCAAAAAGTAATACATCTTTCCTTGTTTTCATAGCTGAGAGGAAAGGGAAACGAAGAATCCGGACAACATTCACAGCTGAGCAGCTCCAGGAACTGGAGAAAATTTTCCAAGTGACTCACTACCCGGATGTCCATATTCGCAATCAACTGGCAGCAAAGATAAACCTCCCAGAAGCCAGAGTTCAGGTACAGTGTGTCTCCAAAAGGCTATGTTCACTGCAATTCATTCATTATTTGGAGTGCATTCTTAATAGTTTATGCCTGGGTGACAATGCTGATGAGATACATGACCTCTCTCTTACCCTACAGACAAGGCCAGTATCACTGTTCTCCTTTTACTAATAGGGAAAGAAGTATCTGTCACCCAGCTGTGACTAACCAAATGGAATTAATTAAAGGGTTAACAGGAGCTCTAAGCATACTAAATGCATAGCAAATACAAGTTACAGATGGTTATGAGCAACCTGTTGGACTCTGTAGCGAAAGAACAGCCATTTATTAAAATATTTATTAATCATTTATCAACTGTTTATAGGCTAATATTCATCCAGTACAAACTGTCATCCACATCCATCTTCCACAGGGTCTCAAAAAATGTGAAAATAGCTGCCAAAATGGAAGTGCTTCTTAGTGTTCTGTATTTTGATATCACAGGCTATAAATTCCCTGGCTATAATTTCAGTGCACCGAAACTAATCCGCTTTCCCCCGGTTGTAATATAATGTTGGTGACTGAGCTAAAATTGACCCCAAATTCTTACTGCATATGAAATCTGCTGCATTAAAATATTCATACCACTCTGTATTGGCAGTTGGTGTTGTCCACCAGGCACTGTAGTGATGATTTTCGCATGAGGCAGTATCTGCAATTGCCTCAATGCTAATGTCATTGGTGTGCTTCTTGGCATATATCCCTCTCTAACAATCAAAGTCCAACACAGAGCAGTTTATTGACTATGACATGGCTGGGACTATTGACTAGCCATGACAATATTGCTTCATCATTAGGTGATAGGGAAAATTAGACTGCATTGCCACCATATCCCCATTAGCAATACCAGTGCACCAACAAAGCATTTCCAATGGAATAAAACACAAGCTGGGCTGCCAGTCAGTGTTCTGCACAGAACAATGAATCACCTGAAATAACAGAACATGCATCTGTTTAAAAAAATTGTTTATAATCTGTATGGGGAATAATTAAAATGAGTTATTATTATGGGAAACATCAACACGAGATTAACTGAAAGAAGCAAAAAGTCCCTTGTGTATGAAGTGCAGATGGCAAATTCCCAATTCAGACAGTGTTATACATGTCACAGAAGATTCTGTCTTTGACCTCATCCTGGCTGATAGAACTAAAAATTAGCAGTAACTTTAGGTTTAAGTTACAAGTTATCATTTTGATTGACTGCATTTGTCACACAAATCAAATAGCACACAGAGACCTTGCATGTGCTATTTGACAAAGATAAAAGCTTTGTGTAAGTCAAATCACCTCAGAAATATAATTTAACTGTGGAAAAAGTAAGTGAACAACCACTGGGTGACCAAATTAAACCCTTTATAACTGTGAAAAATCTTGTGTTCTCCAATCAAGATAAAAATGTACTATTGCTGTGAAGTAGCTTAAGTGGATAGATGAAATTACATAACTGCATGTGTTACACAGAAAAAAAATAAGAATCTTTTATGAATAAACATGAGAAACAAGAAATTATAAAAAATTAATAAGCAAAGCGGGAGGGTACAGGCCAAAGCTTTGATCAGAAAAAATTAAGAATCAAAAACTCAATAAAAGTTGATTAAGAACAAAAAAACAAAACCCAAAGTGATCAGTTATATTGATCTGTTACTTTATAGAAACAGTAGGGCTGTCAAGGATAATGCATAAATGGCAAAGATATTCAGTCATAATTTCTGCTCTATCCTTGGAAATATTCAGGTAAGGTAGCAACACTTTCCATAAGGATAATGTTGAACAGCAGCTGCTACAGACAGATATTTTTTAATCTACATATCAAAGTAACTTACCTCCAGTGGTTCTTAAAAAGTTGCTTGAGAAGTAGTTTGGGTCATCAGCGTTGATATTTAATCAGTTCTGGAGCATGAGAGACATTCCATACCAGAGGCCTTGAAGAAATCTAATGTTGTGTCAGTTTTTAAATGATAAACAGGAGAACCAGATAACTGGTCTGTCATAAAAACAGTGACTTTTGGCAAAACTGTGAAAAGTACTATATTCTCTGTTAATGGAGAGTTAAATAAAAAATAACATATTTAATGCTTATCAACACTGGTTTATGGAAATAGACACTGCCAAGCTCATCTTTTTATGATGAGATTATTAGTGACAGTTTTAAACTGAAAGAAGGTAGATTTACTTTGTGTATAAAGAAGAACTTCTTTAAGGTGAGATTGGCAAGATACTGGAACAGGTTTCCCAGAGAAGTCGTGGGTATCCCATCACAGGAAGTGTTCAAAGTCAGGTTGAATGGCCTTTGAGCACCCTGATTTAGTGAAAGAAGTCCCTGCCCACAGCAGAGAGGTTGGAACTAGAACTTCTTTAAAAGATGCATTCCAAGCTGAGACCAGTCTATGGTTTTATGATTCTTTGTATTTGGTTGATGAAGGTATGTTATCTGTGGTAGACAGAACATGAGGAATAGGTTTAAAACAGAACAAAAAGAACTTGTACTGGTATTGAGAAACTATTTTAGAAGTAAGGCTGCTGGAGAGCTGGTTAGGCAAAAAAGAGCAGTTTGGTCTGAGAAGGGCTAAAATCTTTGCCTTTAGTTAAAAATAGCAAGTCCATGAAGTAAGAATTTTATCCCATGTATGGATTTTAGAAGGAGCACTCCAGAGATGGAATGTTGACTTGAGTGCCCCCTTTGCCCTCTCTCTCTCTCTGTAGGTGTCAAATGGTGCTGTTTTCATCATATAACTCCTGCCTGGTAGAAAGGGAACAGAGAAGTTCATACAGACTAAGCAGTTTCCAGACACATGCAAACCCATATAAACAAAACTGTCCTTTCAGTAACCCCAGATACTTCTAACTATCAGCAATATAGCAGCTAACTATCAGCAACATAGCAAAGGCCTCCTGACATTCCCATTACTTCCTGGGTGAGAGATGCAGAAATACCTGAGCTGCTCATTATTTGGCTTAAAATACATACGTATTTACATCCAGCAGCACCTGGCTTCAATAACTAACACTTTATGTTCATGTGAACCACTTGTTTGCATTAAAACAGCAAGTCCCTTGGCAAGCTAGAAACTACAATTGAAGGGGGCTTCAACTTTTCACAGCAGTGCAGCAAGAGGTACAACTGCAGCTGCACAATAAATACATTTATGCCTCTGCCAGAAGGCAGACTGGTCAAATCAGCTGACAGATGAAAGGAACTCCCCTGAGATAATGATTTGTCTGTTTTCCAGTGCAAAAGAGATGGCAGACAACATACTCAGATTGCTGAGTCTGGGGTCTTTCACTTTGGTCCGTTATGTGAATTTCCAAATGCTACCAGCTAAATATAGGTAGAACCCTGTTACTGCATCTCCACTGGTGACACACTTTTATTGCAGCCCAGAAAAACATCTAGGATCTTTTCTCAGTCTATTCACTTGGAAACAGGGTGAAACAGCTCTGTCATGAAATGCCACACTTTCTAGAGAAAACAGAATGCTGTGTGCATTGACCACTGCACAGCTTTGACCACAGAAGGATCTGCTTTCCCTGGAGAGCCCTGGAAAACCTGCAATACTGTCTTTCCTTGAATAGTGTGATCCTGTTTCTTCTGTGAGCCACAACAGAAAACAGGCTATCATGGTAGTCCAGAGATCTCATATGCTATGCAGAGTGTGAAAAGTGCTCTGTCAAACCCAGTGGTTTACTTTAAACTCAGCCCTTGGTTCTGCTGAGCTGGAGGTCGTTTTCTGATGCTCAGAGATTAGAGAAAGTAGTTGGCTGTGAGAAGTTCCTCATTCATATTTTGTTAATTTCTGTACCTTTTCTTTCTTACTTTTCTCCAGATCTGGTTCCAGAATCAGCGAGCAAAGTGGAGGAAACACGAAAAGTTCGGCAACTTCGGTGGTCTTCAGCATCTGACAGAAGTTGATTTCATTCCTGCTCCCAAGTCACATATCACAGTGAGTATTGGACACTTTGTATAAGGTTACTGAGGGAGAGCCCGCTATCTTTTCACCAGTAATCATATGGGACTATCCCAGAGAAGGAGCAGTGGAAATGACAAAACTGACAATATGATGGCAAGAAATCCCACCATCAATCCACTCATCAAGTAACACATTTCTTCTTAGAATTAAACTTGTTTTGTAAATATTTCATGAAGTGTCTCTTGTAGGTTGATCCTTTCCCATTTTGCTTCAGAATCACTTCCCTGTAAATCATACCTTTATTCAGAATGTCTTTATCACCAGAAATTTTGTGTAAAGGACATTTGCAGCCACAAAGCCATGTTCCTTTACAGCCAGTATCTCATTACAATGTCCAGCCTTGTTTAGGCTGACCAGCACTTTTTGCCCTTGACCTATGCTTTAGCAGTCCAGGACTGTTATTATTTAGGCTGCCACACATGTTCTTTCCATTCCTTGACAGGAGTTTTTTCATGGCTAGAAAAAAGGATGTTTTGCTTTGTGTCCTGGGTGACAACACCCCACTGGTTTTTAGGAAGTCTGTTTTTCTAACTACTCCTCTTAATTACTAAGCTCCAGGGAAACAAACAAGGTTGATTGCAAATTTTATCTAATAGGAGTCCATATTGATTCACCTGAGAATACGCTTTTATTCTTGAAAGGCTCCTTGCTTGATGCCAAGAAAGCTCTCTGCTTCCTTTCCTGCCATGGGATACTCCTTACCACTGCAAGGACAGCTGACCACTGCCTGGCTGCCCAGCACGCTCTCCTTCACTCCCCACCACGTGGAGTTGCTACCCTTTCCAAAACCATACTTGCTCTTCAACATCCTGTCCCCTCACAGCTCGCCGCTGCCCCACAAGTTGGAAAGGAGCAGAATTTGTGCCAGCTCCTCATAGAGGAGGACATGGGGCAGTGGGGGACTTTGGGGGATAACTTTCTCAGATGTTCTCCATGGAGGTGTGTGATTCCTCTCCTCGAACAAACCTGCCAGGATGATGGGTGGCATTGATGCCAGGTCACTGTGCTGGAGGAGTGCCACCAGGAGTTGCTGCAGCCCAGTGGATGTGGGCAAGAGGCACCAAGGACCAGAAAGGAGCTCCTCATCTCCCTGAGGAGCAGCACACTCCATGGAAACCCAGCCTTTGAACCCAGCAGGACAGTGCACAAAGAAACCTTGCAAAAGGACTGGGATTTTACTCAGTCATGAGACGTTGGATGACCCTACTGCACTTAGGGCTTGGGGCAGGAAAGATGCCTGAGATAAAGTATGCATAGGCCTAAGGTCCAACCAAAAGTGCTTTTCTCTGCAAGTTTGGGTCACTTTCCTGATA
This sequence comes from Petroica traversi, assembly GCA_025920805.1. NCBI lineage: Eukaryota > Metazoa > Chordata > Aves > Passeriformes > Petroicidae > Petroica > Petroica traversi. Next base: position 1,950,717 of record JAHLSL010000059.1, read on the forward strand.
CATCTGGTCTTCATGTACTGGGGTGTTGCAAAGAACATGTTTAGGTCAAAAATCAAACTTTCAAAATTCTTTTTGTTTTTTTTCCAAGCAGTCAATGGTGGGAGGGGCAGAGGGGTGTTGATTTGCTGTCTGTGTTTTTGACTTGAATAAAGGGCCACAAACACAGTCTGAGCTGAAATATGACAGTCTGAGCTCTGGATTTGGTACCACAAGCCTCTGGGGGCAAGAGAATTCTTCAGCTGGTTAATTAAAATGCTTATGAGGAAGCCTCTCATTTTTTGACCTAAATTAAAAAAGCTCCAAAACTCCCCCAAAAACAATAACAAAAAGAGACAGCCTGAGCTTAATCTGCTAGGCCTAATAGGATGATATGACCCCACAGTTTAGTTTAATTGTAGATAAATAATGAGATTTTTCCTGCCCATTAACAAAATGTCTCTGTCCTTATTATTTACATAATATTCATCCCCTTCAAACATGTGGTCCTTTTCTCGCCCCTGCATATTCAGGGTGCAGTCCTGCTTACACTAATGTCTGCACTGTATCCTTACTCCTACAGGTCTTCCCCAAGACCTTTTTCTCACACCTGCTTGGATCTGAACTCTTTATCATCTTCATCCCTGTCTTCTTATCAGTCATCTGAAGGACAGTCAGGTCAGATGCAGGGCTAAACTTCAGCTCTTGCGAAAAGCTTAAACATCTAACTGATTAAAATCAACAGAAATTAGTTGTGGTGGTCACCTCATGCAACTTCAGATGACTGCATTGTAGCCACACACACACACATGCAGTCTCAAATTATGGACCTTCACTTTACTTTAAAGAAGAAAAAGTGATCACACTAAGGCTTCTGGATTAGGTGCAGTTCACTCATTAGAGCAGTTTCTGGAATGTGAATTGTCCTTATGCAATGATTATCTGGAGTATAGGCATCATAATCATCTAAAGCTCAGGGGACATGACTCTTTGCACAATAGTCCAGAGATTCAGGCCAGCACCTGCATTGAAACAGCCTAGAGGAGAATTCTGGGATGATCACAATGAAACCATTTTCCTTGGTCAGGGTATGAAGGTAATAAGTTTAGGATGCTACTTTTACACTGTTTTGTACTCTGAGGTTTCCACATAATGCCAGGTTGGACACACCAGTCCTTGGGACATCCTCAACTCTGCAGTTCTTCAGACATATAGGATTGTTTGGGCAAAAGTGTCTTAAACCTGACAAAGAGTTGCTTGAGGGAGAAGTCATCCAAGTAAGCTGACCACACAAGACTTGAGTTCAGAAATGTAACCATAGTTTCATCCTAACCTTCCTCATCTGATATCAAGTGACTCAAATGACAGGGTTTACAGCCCCCCCTGGGGGAGAATCCTGCAGCTTCTCACAGCTCTCCATGACATTCCACTTGCATTTTCCCTTCAACCTTTAATTTTCCCTAAAACCTCTTGTGGTCTGAGCAATTTCTCCCCCTGGCTTATGGCCCTGATTTCCATTTTCACACTAACTTTTTGGTAAAGGAAAGAGAGTAAGAAACTGAGGGGCTTCTTGAAAAGCTTTCCTGCTATGGTTGCTGCTGTTGTTTTGTGGGGGTGGCTAGAAAAGAGAGCTGGGGTTTTGAGCGGGTTGTTTATTTTTAAAGGTTTGTCTTTTTTTCTCTTTATTTTTCTCCTGTGTTTACCACGTGTTTTGATCAAAAAGAGAGCATGCAGAGAGGGTGATGCTTGCTCTGCAATTCTATGCAGGTACATGCTAGACCTTGGGTCAATAAAAGCTGTGATTTAAAGCAGCCAAACATTGTTTCCTCATGCTTTTTGACCAAGCTCTAGATCCTCTTCACGCTCTGTGCTCTAACCTGACTTTGCTGAGTGACTGTAAAATGTTCTTCCTCTGTTCCCCTTAGCCTGGACAATGGGTCTCACCTAAGGGCCTGCTTCTGTTTTCTTGCTCTGCACACATTTTGCTGCTGTGTAGTTTGATTTGGTTTTGGTATGAGAAAATACTATCGCTTCTAGCTCAGGAACCACCAAATGAGCCAATGTCGGTACATCTCAGGGGAGATTAACCCAAAAGATTACGTGAAAATAAGAGCTTAATTCAAAATAAAATGGTCAGTAAATTAATTCACATGGGCTTTTATCCAACCAGGAGAGTTTGGCTCTTCCATGAACGTCTCCAGTGACACTTTCTCCCTGCTTGTGTCCTTATGCAAACCTGATCTCCTCCTGGGACAGCTTTACCCCACTTCCAGGACATGTTCTTACTTTTGCTGAAATACATCATTTACAGTGTCTGTCCAAAGATACCAGCATAGAATGATTTTATTTCCAAGCAGCTAACAATAAAAACTCACTTCCTGACCTCCTGAAACCCAGCAGAATGAAGAGGGAGGGAAGGGAAAATGCCTTTCATTCCAGCTCTTCAGGGCTGGAGCTTCTGAAAGAACTCTGGAGTTTATTCAAAAATTAACCTAGTGTCAAAGCCACAAGGTAAGTTTAGATTAAATGCTTTAAAAGGAATATCAAACAGGTTTGGTTTTCCATTAGCTAAAAAAAATTTAAATCTGTGTCTCAAAGTAGCAAAGGATTCATTATTCCAACAGCTATTAGATATATATTATATTGTCATTGACATTTCAAGGAGAGGATGTCCCCTCATGGGGTAGCTTGCATTGGCAATGGGACCCTTTTGGCACCATCATATCAAGCAGTACATGTTGGCCACCTGAATGATCTGCAGCCTGTTTAAGAATACCAGCCAGCAGCCACGTGCCAGGAATCTGTAGTAGTTGTCAATTTCTCTGCATTTCAGAACTCTCATAGTCACATTCTTTGTCATTGCATTACTCATCTTTGTCACATGGCTGATGTTGAGCTTACAGGACAGAAATTCACTGAATCCTCCATCATCTTTGATTAAATATAGACGCTGCTATTTACAGCCTTGCAGACCCCAGGCCTTGTCAGCTTTTAATGCTTTCCAATACTTCTTATAGCAGAAAAGAGTCACTTTGTCCCTCAATAATAGAAAAAGCCAATCTAACACCTCCTTTCTCTGCAGGAAGCACGTTCCTGACTCTAGGATGACCTTTTCTCTGCTTGTGACTATTGAAGCTAGGAAAACTTTTAGAGCTCTCAGCAATTTCAGCCTTGTCTGTCACTAATCTTCCACTTTCTGAAGCCTTGCTTTTCCCCACCTCCCTTCTTTTGTCTCCCACACACATGAACAGGACTAATGCCCCTGCTACTTTTGCATTATTCCCTCCACTAATCTCTTTTTGCTGCTCAGAACATAAAGCGGTCCCATACAACACTGCCAGGATTTCCCAAGCAGGAATAGGTGCACATTCTTTTTAGGGGCACCTGGCAGGGTAAACACCTCCTCACTGCAATGAAAATCTTGCTGGTGTAAGGTCCTATTTAGAAAAGTTTTTTTCCTTTGTTTTCCTGGAGCAGAAGTAAGTAGGTGTCTGGTGTTCTGGTTTTATCATATGAATCCCGAGATTATCTTTCTTATAGTTATGAAAAAGCAGGTCTCCACCAAGGGATCTTAAATCTGAGCCTGTGTCACAGGTATTAGCAATCTTTTATTGATGGCATTTTACAGCACTCTCAGTGCAAGCTGGCTGCTCTCAGACACTTGGAATTTCAACAAATTTTAACTTTCAAATTTTGATATTTCTCTGTGTTATCTGTCTGTCTCAGGCCGATGTCTTAAATCTAAGCAATTCAGTCCTTGAAGCTGGGGAAATTGTGCTTTTTAACTCAGGGTGACAAAATTTTGGTGCCCTTTTGAAAACAGCACTTGGAGCAGGAGCTTGAAATCTGGCTCCTTTTCTATTAATTTTGCTCTTTGCCATCATTGTCACCAACTACTGTCATCTGGCCAAAGTATAAGTCTTTGGTTTGCACAGGTTTATTCTGTGTCCCTTAGATGATAGCAGTTATGTTCCCTATGGAGTCGATGCTCCCTAGGAGTGTTTACTCTGATGGCTCAACATAATTTCCCCCCCACAAGTTCAGTCCTTGGCTTGCTATGAACAACACGTGGCCCAGACTCTCATGAAAGCCAGCAGGGCCCTTTTCCCTTGCCTCCTGAATGCCCCACTGCCTCAACCACAGGATCAGGTTGGTGGAGAAATTTCCTCAAGCCTAACAGTGAAACACATGAAACAAATAATTTCCTATGACCACTCACAAAATATGTCAGGCGCTATGGGGCAAACACTGCCTGCTGATCTTTAGCTTGTAAAAATCTGCTGTTCAGCTCTCTGTAACTGAGGCCTAGGAATGTCTTCAGGAAGGTTGGGAGCCTGGCTGTGGGAGTCTGGTTCAGTCCGTGTTGTTCGGTCCCAGGAAAATGTTCATATACTTTGGCAGAGCTAGAGATTGGTGTGTGCTGTTAAAAACATCTCTAAAACACATACTCACTAAAGAAACTGCAGCCAGAGGCTTGTTGATGTTGCAGGAGTTACTCAAATGCAGACCAGCATTAGCATAGTGTTCCAGGAGTTAATATCATTCCAGACAATTTATTGTTCTCAAGTATTAAAGCTGCTGTCCTTAGGAAAACAGCATGTGGTAACATCTTATGTTTTCTGTGGTGAGCTGAGATACCTTAGACAAACTGTTTTAATAAAGTCAAATTTGTACACACGTTACAATGAATGATAGTGCTAAAGGAGCGGTGAAAATTAGAACTTCCTCTTCTGGGAAGTCAAATCTCAGCTCTTGAAGGATCTGTTGCAGCACACAGCACTAGCTCAGGAAATGTTTTATCACACTGTCATAAAATAACTGGTTCCTAGTGTAAATGTTACTTGGAACAAAATTAATCTTTTGGGACCAATAGATCCTGCTGGGGGTCTTTGATTTGCTCTCCTGGCCTTTGCATTCCTGCCTGCCCCATTACCCAGCCTGAAAAGGTATCACCATCTTTGCCCATACCAACCAGAGCTGTGCATCCCACCTTCCCCAAGGCAGAGAAAACTTATGGTATCCTGCTGAATAGAAGCTGTGATCAATAGCTCTTAGGTCCAGCTGTGGCTTTTGGCCTGGGAATTGCAGCAGTGGGATCACACCTTTAGCACTAGTGGTAGCAGATACCCTCAACAATGCTGCCTGTTCCTACTTCTGAGAAAGAACTATTTTGAAGTGACAGGGGCTTTTGAACTACAGGTGTGCCTAAATCTCTCCACAGAGGCTGCCTATTCAGGCAGTCCAGATGTGGCCACAAAACTATGGCTCTGCAATGCCTACTGTGTCAGGTATGGTATTGATACTGTCCTCGATGCTTATCTTAACATACTTCTCTTCTTAGAAGGCTGTATTCATCATCCCCTTGGAAATAAGGGGTGCAACACTATATATACTCAATATAAATATATACTCATTCAGAGTCACAGAACACCTGCTCCCAAACCTCACCTAAAGAAAGAAGGGGAAAAAATCTTAAAAAAAATAAAAATCAGATGAAGATAGCTAATTAAAAGATAATCACAAATGAAATCACAACAATCAATGGTATTTCAACTCTAATTGAATTTTATCATCAGCAGAGCTGCTGTTGTTTTCCCCTTCATCCCAAAATGAGAAGCTCTGGAAAGGAAATGTCCCTCATCAAATTTCCCATTCAGTTGAATTAGTCTGGAAATCTTTTAAATAAAATTTTTAAAAAGCAACCTTGACAGAAAACTTTAATTCCAGTCAAGGCCCTTAAACCAACTGTGCCAGACAGTTCAGTGACAGAACTGGTGGGTGTCAGCACTAATCACCTGCCCATGTTTTCTGAGGGTAAATTCAGCATCTGTCTCCAAGCTGGAGGGAAGAGGCCCTGGAGTCCTCCAAGGAATTGGCTTGTAACTCTTATGTGATGGCATCAGCTAATTAGCAGCTCCAACAAACCTCATCCCTAGCCCCTCTCTGGATTTTTCTTCAATTATGGCTAAGAGTGCAGCCTGCATGGAGGGGAGGGGAGGTGGGGGGAGTTGTCCATAGCTACTGAAGGTGACACAGCTTCATGGAAAAAAAATGACTGCAGTATTTAATGGCACTCCTGTTTAATTCTGAAAAACAAGATCATTAACATCCTGCAAATAGGGACAAATTAACATGGAGGGTACTGATCAAGACAAGCCCCAAAGCCCTTTCTCTGGCCCTCTGCACAGAACTCTGTTTTACCAATACCACTGTCAGAGACTCGTTCAGCCTTTGAACACGATTACACCTTCATATATGGGTGTGACTATAAATATATAATTTCCTTGAGGTTCTGCTATATTAAATTTCTTAACTATAGAGGTTTTCTTGCTGCACTCTTCTCATACACATCGTACAAAACAGCAAATACTGTTTACCACAAGAAAAATAATCACTTACTTGCCAAAGGCAGAAAACACTTTAATTGCCGCTGTCCTCGAAAGAGTTTTCTGTTATGCTCAGAAAGTTTGGCTGGCTTTTTATCTCTTGATGGCATTGGAAAATTCTCCCACTGAAGCCAGTGTAGTCCGTTTTTCATTGAAATCACAGCATTTCCCAACTGCCATAAAATGACATTATTTTAGGAATGCCATAAAATCTCATAGAATTTTACAAACACCATAAATGTGGCCATGGAAAGAGTGAAAAATGTTCAAAGTGTGGTTCCATCTCTCCCAAATAACTGTGGCACCCCTGTCACAGTACAAAGCTTTGGAGCAGTTATATCACCACACATAGCAATGTAAAGCACAGATGATGACACAAACAAATGCTCAGTGCTGACACTTAAAAGAGCAGCTGTAAAAAATAGCAGTCCATGATAAAAAGCACAGCATCAGTCAGTGACTTTATGCAAAATATTATTTACTGTACAAACATACTGGGCTGCAAAATATAGCTAATAAAATAAGTGATTTCCCTGCCTGCTGCTTCCAAAATCACTCACAGTCTCCAGCAGGCACAGTTCCCTAGGGGTGATGGAAAGTATTTTCTAGCAGTTGACAAGAAACTCTTGATGAATTTTTTTCTATTTTTTTGGCAGTGAAGAGCCATCCTTGACAATCTGATTTTAACTCACTAAACTCATTACAAGGTCCCATTGTAAAAAAAAATTAAAAGCACACACTCAATTGCTAAATAAATCAAACACATTGCACCTCCCAGAGACAGGGCCTGTTCCTCCAGCTCCAAAGTAGCCAAATGGTGTGCCAACGTTTTCATGCAGCACAGAGCACTGGCATGGGTCGTGCTAAATGTCACCTCAGAGCAAAGTGATGTGACAATCGAGGTGTGCTGAGTTTTGGCCAATGCAGAGCAATAATGTGATGAGGCACCAGTCAGGTTCAGCCTTCGAGCTACTTAGGGACACCAGCCCAGGAGCTGCACCTCAGCAAAGTACCCTGCTCTTGGTGGGGAGGAGCAGATGAAGAATCCCCAGGTACCCCACAGGCACTGTGAATGCCTATGTCACACACACATCCTTTCGTATTCCCATCTCACCTGCACTTGGAATGAATAAACTCTCTCCCTGCATAGGCCATCAATTTTGAGACATATGAGCCAATAAAGATTGACTTGAAAAAGCTCTGGGAAGATCAGGCAGGCCTCACAATTTCTCTATTGACAATGATGGGTTTTGCTAGCCAAACACAAAACAAGAAGAAAACCTTCTGGTGATGTCCAGACCATGTGACTTCTGAACAGAAATGTAAGTCCTTTTCCTTGGCTGATTACCAAATTTTCTTTTTTCTTCTTAGCAGGTTTTTATTCACTCTCATGGGACATCCTCCCCCTGTTCAAGGAAGCCTTTCACCAGAGAGCCAAGCTCCAGATAGGAGAGGGAGAGATGGACATGTTAGGAATAGTTTCCCTCCACCAGCTCTTTGCTACAGAAAGGCAGTCTGCATTCACCAATTACACAAATTTGGAAGTATTTTACACAATTTAAATTCTGAGTTCCTTCCACAGTGATCTCACTCTGGCACCACTGTATGGGTATGGATCCCTGGAAATGAGGGACAGCTTAGGCAAGCACCTGGACTCCCCAGAGTTGCACGGCATGTCAGTCATGGACTGCCACCCACTGCTCCAGCTCAGCTTTTCTCCACAGAGAGCTGCCTCACCTAGGAAAATAACCAAAGAATCACAGCATCATAGAATGGTTTAAGTTGGAAGGGACCTTAAAGATCACCCAGTTCCAACTCCCCTGCCATGTGCACGGGCACCTTCCACTAGACCACATTCCTCGGAGCCCCATCCGGCCTGGCCTTAAACACTTCCGTGAATGAAACATCCACAACTTCTCTGGGCAAGAATCAAAATACCTGAAACGCACTCAGGTGCTTCATGGTTTCCTACAAAGGCTCTAAGAATTTCCCTGGTGTAAATTAACTCTGACTTTTCAGTCAGAGTCTCCTGGGAGCTCTGAGAAGTTAGTGTAGAACAAAGGGGCAACAAAACTTGAGAAAACACAAAGCAATATCCTTTCTGGATAGTCATCCTTAGACAAACTCAATTTTGTCCACTTGGAAGTTTCTTTGTTAGTTGTTTTTTGTTTTTTCACTCTCCTTGATTTAAAATACTGACACATTGACAGATGCTTCCCATATATTTCCACCCTATAGTGTATTAAATCTTCATGCTGAAACAGCTACAAGTCCTTTCAATGGATTATTTTTTCATTGTTACACCTGGGTCATCTGGAAATCTAAGGGGGGGAAAGACACATCCTCCCCTGGCTCTGTGATTAAAATGATTTATCTTGCCACATCTTGCAGCATTACAGTGAGCAGAATTCTACCACTTTGTGTGGTACAAGCTCCTGCTCAAGTCTCTGCTAATGGCTTCTTTTTCCCAAGCAGGAATGGCTTCAAAGCCCCAGAGTTTTCTCCTTAGGCTGGAAAAATACCTGAACCAACCTCAGATGGAAGCAACACATTAGGTAGGAACTATATTAAAAACTCAGAGCAACTTTTTCTCTTGTTAGTTGGGCAGTGCAAAGGCAGTGCCTCAGCTGATGACAGCGGGATTGTGTTCATTAACCAAAGGCATCACGGATGCCTTCCTATTGCTGATTTCTGCAACTCCCACCCACAATCAATGCTGCGTCAATAGCAGAGTTTAATCTAAGCTTTGCCCCATTTATCCTAATAAAGATATCCTAATAAAGAAAAAGAAAAGATTACTTTTTACATTATTTTTCTTTGTGGCAAATTTCAACTAAAAATCCTGATTGCTTTAACACTTGTTCTCAGTAATGGTTGCGTTTCCCACCATAATGTCAATGCTCACATGCCAGTCAAAAATAAAACCATTGTCTTCTGAGTGATGGAATTTTCTTTGCAAAAGAGATATTTTAGCAGGTACTGCCCCACATCTTGGGTTTCCTGCCATATGAAAGGCCATTCAGCCTGGTATTTGCCCTTCAGCATCAGCAGAAATTGTATGCAACGTATCTGTCTCTCCCCACATACCAAGAAACACATGCCAAACACAGTCTGGCCCAAAGTCATCCTACTTCTTGACAGATGCTTTCCTAAACATCTCCTCTGGAAAGGCAAAATGCTTAGTGGGGACAGGCAGTCACCTTGGTGCAAAGTCACACACAGTGAGCGTTGCCAGTAACAGCATCAGGTGTGACACCCACACCCCAGTCCTTGCTTGTACATTCCCTGAGCAGCACCACACACAAGCTGTGATCCTACTCAGAGCCTGGCTTCCCTCCTGACACTTTTTGCCATTTCCCTATACTGAGAGAGGTAGGTGCACAGGCCAGTGCATGGAACTAGACAGCTGCTTGTCTCTATGCTTCCCCAGAGGTGTCTGTTCCTGTAGCTGACTGCACTACCCTGCTCTGCCCATTAGGTGAGAAAATGAGGAATAGGAAACTCTTTTCATCAAATGGTTCATAGCATAGATTTTATTGCCTGGGACCAGTTCTGGAGAATATCAGGACCCCCACAGCCCAGATGGCAGTGGGGGCTCATGAGAAAGTGCAATTTAGCAATGACTTGCACATACCCCACAGTCCACATGGAGTTGCACTTAAAACTCCTCAGCAGTGCCAGGTTATCAGGAAAAAAAGGTTGCAATATATAAATATTGTGGATTCACACAGAGGCTGTGATCATTGCCAAGCTGGAAGGGCTACCTGGCAACCATGTACCTCCTGAAGGAAAGCACCTCCCAAACCCTCTGAGAAGACACAACTTATTCAAAAGCTCCAGAAAGCCACCTAGCCCCATAGACTGAAAATTAGTATCTATCTTGGCAGGCCAGCAGACTTTTCATTTACTTTTTTAATCAGCCACCTGCTGCATGATCCCAGTTCTGCATTGTACATGTAAGTTGGGAGCAGAGAGACCTTCCTGCTGTCTGCATGAGACAATCAAGTCATTTGGCAGCAATTAGCCTCCCAACTGGCTTAGCTCATTTACAATTATACTATGGTTCCTGACAGCTCTGGAGTTTCAAGATGTTGTTTGAGGAAGGTCATAAACCAGTCTGGGTTTTGGTGGTGCTGAAATAGAGGATGAAGCTAAATAAGGGGAAAAAAATGTGGCCCATAAAAAGGTTTAACCCTCAAGTGACACAGTGGAATCCACAATGTCCCGTTTTAGGGATAATTGAGAAACATTATCACCCTTTCCAAATCAAGTAATAGAGTGTAAACAACTAACCAATGTTTCCAACTTGTGCCTCTGTGTCTACGTAATAAGAATAGTTTTCTTGTCTTCCTTTATAAAGAAAGGCATCATTTTTTCAACTCCTTCAGAAGTAGCACTATATAGTAGTACATCCTTAGTATTTGTTCTAAGTGTGATGTTATTTGCATTCATCTATCTGGTATTTTTAATGTATTGGGGTAGCAGGACCCCTGATGGTGCTGTGGCTGTCACTTAACATCATGTATTAGGTACAAATTCAGGCTCTTTCTACAGGTCAGGCAAAGACATGCGCCCCATTTCATTTGCTCTAAATCACCTCATGCAGAGCCTTTCCTGTTTGGAGGGGGAGCTAATTTTTGTAGATTAAGCCAATTTATTGCAAATCCACCACAAAGAGCCCTGCAGACAAAGGGATTTGGTATCTGCCCTCTGAACCATAATGTTTTCTTGTTTTCTGCTTGCCAGTGTGTTGTCCCCCTTATCTGACATCTGTCAGGCTAGGAATTAAAACCCCATCAAGCCCTAACAACAACATCAATAGCCCCTTTTTTCATCTCTGCTATCCACCTGCAGGTTCTGATGCCCCTGGTGGTAAGAGCTATTGCTGGACTGGCAAGGTCTGATCTCTTGTGCTGTCAACAGCTTGCTCACTGACTCATGATGTCCTGGGGGGCAGTGGGCATGTGGATAAAATTCTGCAACCATTTGTTAATCTGCTTCAGTCGACGCTAAATTTGTACTATAAACATTTGCCCTGAGTGCATGAGCCATTGTGCTTGCGGTGCTTCTTCTTGCCTGTTTGTGAAGCTGGAGGAACTGTTTTGTCCTAGTTGCCTCATGCAGTAGTGGAGTTGTTCATTTGGGTAAATGAGGCTGCGTGGAGATCCCAGGAGGATGCAAATTGTAGACGAGGTTTTGCTTGTATTCTGCTCTCAAGGTCTAGTCTTAGGACATCTGACTGCACTGACAAATCTTAAAGTTAGCTGTAAGACTCCTGAAGGAGGGTAAAGACATGTATGAGAAAAAGATGGCAAAACTAGAGGTAGATAATTAATGTTGGGAAGCAAGTAATTTTGGGGTTGACCAGATCCCTGACAAATGCAGGGCCAGTCTTTCTGTTGCTTTGCAAGGCCACAATTCTGTCAGTACCAGCATAGTTCAGTTTGCTTGAACCCTGAAAACTGGACCTGGGATCTTTTCCCAGTAAACTATCCTCTCTAGATTTACCCTGTGGCACCAGAAGCCCAGCCCACTGATCTCCCATGCCAGGCAGGCAATGATTCTTGGTCTGTGTGTCTCTCAGCTGATGATCCTGTTCAAACAAGGTTTGAAGGTGTTAGCAGCCAGGAGCACTGGCATATAAGGAAGGACAGCACAGAGAAGGAGACTCCAACCCCCTCCAGGCAGCCAAAATGCAGACTTTCTCTGCCTTCCAGAGAACTGGCCTTGCAAGTCTGCTCTGTGTCCAGCATGATTTCTTTGCAGGCAAGACTGCATAAACTCTCTGGAGAGGTCAGCATGGGGGCAAACAACAGGGATGCCCTTTTTTTTCCAGGGACCCTGTGCTTACTTTCTGTGACCTGTCTTTGAGGAAAGAGCTGGGTACTGGAAAACAAATCACACCAGGAATTAGGACTAAATGAAGAAAGAAATAGCACAGAGCATAAGAAAGAAAGGGAAAAGATGGAGCAAAGCAGGGGGAAAAATAAAACTGCTAATGTGTTAATTGCCACCAGAACTAGAGTTCTCTCTCCTCCTTTTTTTTATATTTTTTTTCCAAACAAAACCCTAAAAGAACAGACTGGCAACATGAGAAACCAAGAAAAATAGAGATGCCATCCTCACTTTGGCCAGTGATAGGTTTCAGAACTTTTCTAAGTCCCTGTTCTACCACAGTGTCCACTAAATCCCCTGGTAGCCCAGCAGAAATCTTCTCTGGGCAGCTTGTTCCCTGCTGCGTGTTAGTGCAGAGGAGAACATGGAAAGGATAATACACTTGCATGCACAGAAGGGCTAATTGGCTGTTTGGTGAGGGATTAGCTGTTTGGCTGCCTGTTTCAGCACACCAGGCATCCCAGAGTGGGGAAATATCACAACATCAACATGGCAACCTGTTCCAATAAGTGCACAGGATGTTTAGATATGTTTTATGCATGTTATTGTGACAGGGAATCTCTTAAAATCCTAGGAAAAATATGAGTGTTTGGCTTCAAGGAAGTGGTGATATTTCTTCAGAAAGGACAGTAACAGGGGCTTATTTGGGAGCACAGCCTTGATTCTCTGGAATTAGATTGCCAAGGTTAATTAAGTTAAAAAGTGCCAAAGACCACGAAATGCTAAAGTTCTTGTGTTACACACATCATAGCTGTCACCTTTCTGCTAACTTGCTGAAGAAATTGAGTTCTTTTTTATTGAGAGAAGGTACACTGTGTTTAGTACCTCTCACACCTTCTAATAATTTGTTCTTAAAAAAAATAATTACGAAATGAAGCATAGGGCAAAGTTATCTTCTTATCCAGTGAGCAACCTTATAACTTATCTGCCCCCATCATTAGGGCAAAGTTCAGGTGGGATGTTAAGTAATGCAGCAGCAGAAGCAGAACTAAGAATGGCTGTGGGGTTCCTACCTCATTCCTGTCTCAGTGCCTTCAGCTGGCACGGCATGGCAGGAGGGACCTGGAGTTTAAAGTCAGGCACCTGATGTGCTTCATGCAACTCCTGAGGCCTAGGTTGAGTAGGTTTTATTCTTACACCAATAAACAACAGAGGCACAAAATGTGCTCAGTCTCTTAAGAACCGAGTATGTGTTTTATGCTTTGGCATGGTGAAGACATTTAACAAAGTTGTTGCCCAACATAGAATGGTTACATGCAGTAAGCAGCTGCTTGCTAGAAATGGCAGAAACTACAATATAAACAATATACATAGAAGTATCTTAATGATAATTGCATCTAAATCTTTTTGGTGGTGCCAATAACAATAGATCCCAGGCTTGCTTGTACCAGGAATTTCCCTCCAGGTAATGCCAGTGGTCTCTATTTGTGATATATCGTGTGTATCATGTCTCAAGTATAAAGTTTATTCACCCTTCATTGGAGCAGCACCACACAGAAATTTGGATTCCCGTTGTCTCTGCAGTGACCTTTTCAGCCAGGCCTCACTACTATCCACTGAATAACCTGACCTGTAGAAAGCGAGCTTCAGAAACAATAAACCCAAACAAGCCATGAACTAAAAAATACAAGTTGAGCTGCTGAGAGCAGTTCTGCTCTTTCCTTTCTGGTACCATGTCAATAGGGGATTTGTTGTTTGTCATAGGAAACTGCCAGGAAACATATTTAGACGCTGAACTTCTGAACTTCTCCTTTCACCTGTGTTTGAACCCTGCTAAATGATTTTACAACTACTATTGCTTTACAACCCATGACTGTAAATTCTTCCATTAGATTTTATTACTTAAGGATAAAAATGTGTGCCTGGGGTTTGTTATTTATATTTAATAATATGTGTATGAGCTCCCACACAAAGTGACTGATAGATAAGATAGAAGGGAGAAAACGGCGGTTTGCATCTGAGAGCTGCAGTGTCCCTCACTGGGAGCTTCTGGCAGGGCTGCAGCGGGGAGATCTGAGACACTCAGCCCCAAGTCACCTCCCCAAAAGGCCATTGGAGACCAGGAATGCTTCATGCTGGAAAAGGAAGAAAATACCAGTTTTGCCAGCCTCAAGCAATAAGAAAATTATTATTATGGCCCTATAAAATCTCTGGAATGTTTAAACGTATCATTTGTAACACAAGTCCCTTTGTTTTTTTCCATTTTCTGAGGCTGTAAGTCTAACAATTTCAAACTTTCCTCCATCTATTGAAGGGCTATGCTCTCGTTTCATTTTTTGACAAACCCTAAGACTATGCTATAATAGCCAGACTCAAAGGGCTTTATGAGGAAAACAAAGAAATAAACATTGTAAACAACTGGGACAAAAATTATGGGAATTGATATCATCAAGTTCTCAATTCTTCTTCTGTATGCGCTCACTGTCTCTCATATGATGAGCTTTGGAGAGACAAAGCTGTTTCCTTCTTTTGGTTTCTTTATTCCAGCTCACTTTTTGTGGGTTGTTTCCAATCAGAAATACCAAGAAAAGGTGACGTTTTCTAGCAGGCTCTGGCTAGGGAGATCTCAGAGTGCCAGAGAGAGAATTTTTTTCCTTCTGCCCCATCACCTGTCAGGGAGCCAAAAGCCTTGCAGGGTACGGATGGGACCCTGCGCAGGAAAGCAAAGGCAGCTGCCTGGAGCACACTGTGTGTTGAAGCCACAGACAAACAAGCAGGGAGTGCAGGAAGGGCACAGAGACCCGGCAGCTTGAGAGCCAGACAGACCACAGGCTAAGCCTTCACTCTCCTGACAGGGATTTTTCTGCTGCTGGGACAGGACTAGATTTGCCTCAGGACAGCTTGACATCTTTCAAAGATCTCCACTTTGCCTCCTTAAAAAGATGTCTGTGGGGGCTCTAGCCAGAAACACCCACTTCCACTGACAGAAGGCCATATGTCCTGCAAAGATCTCAGAGGGCTCACTCAGGAGGGAGGTCTTAAACACAGCTTCAGCCTGAGAAAAAGATAGCTGTGAAAGGAAGAGTGAAGGGTTTCTGCTCTTCCCAGAATACTTCTCTTATTTCTGCCAACACTTCTTTGAGATAAAAACAGGTTGAAAAAAAGAAAAGGGTTTTCATACAAGATTTAAAAGAGAGTAACTCCAAGAGAGTAGGGAAACTCCACTCCTTGCTGGAGAAAAAAAAAACCACTTTAGAAAGGACAGGAGTCTGGATGGGCACTGAAAGTTTGGAGAGTGATGCAGGTTATTTCAGATTCACCAGCACGGTTCCTGTTTCAGATGGTACAAAACTTGTATTTCACAGTTGTGCTCCCTGTTTCTCCACTTCATTTGTCTCCATTACTCAGTTGTTCCAAGGAAAACTCTAAAGGTTTTGCTCTGTAAAATGAAGAATGGGCTTGTAAGATCCCAAAAGATGAGAAATGTGCATTGATAGCATTTTTAAATGGTATTATCGCTCTGCTTTAACAAAGTTTAAGGCAATTAACTCCCTAAGAGCCTCAGGTGGCTGATTTCCCACTTACTCAACCAGAGGGAATGTCATTGCAACTGCAGCAATTAATTAATTAATTAACAACACAAGTTGATTGGAAGAGTCACTCCATTATTAAGCCCTTGCTTCAGTCTCTTGTCACTTTTCTGACACTGCTTGGAGTTTTTTTAAGGATTTCCTGGGGTTTTGCTTCAGCTGGAAGGCAGACTACTTTTAACAGTTACAGTCTAAGCAATATGTGAACTATTTCCTTTTCCAAGGATGAAAAGGTCTGGGCACAGGCATAAGGCGACCACCAAGCAGGCTCAGATAATGCAACTAAGTCCTTAGAAACTGGGAAAAGCCAGCTGTCGGGCTGCTTGTCCATCTGGGATTGATCAAATCCACACATGTTTTCTCACCGAAGCAGCACAGGGAGCAAAGCAATGGCATCATGGCCATATTCAGCCCTGCTCCTGGAGGCATTGCCTCCTGCAGACAGTAATTTTGTTTGAGACAGCAGGGTGGGAAGACGGAGCTGCACAACCACTGCCCAGAAGGTTTGGAAAGCATGAGGAGCCAAGCTGGTCAGCCTGGCCAGTCTGGGAGGCAAGGATATCAGTTTTCCCTCAAGGGTCAGCAAAAGGATGGGGCCTTTATCTCCAAGCTCTTTGCTCCACTACACTGAGCACTGATTGTGCTTTCTTACTCTGGGAAGTTATGTGAGATGCGCAGGCACTCATCTCCTGCCTGCCATAATTTCTCTTTCTCATCCTTTCCCATGCTGGTGGCAGGCTTCAACTTTTTGGACTCTGTCAGATTTCTTTGGCATATAAACAGATTTCTTTGGGTTTTCCCCTGCAGAAAAGGACAGCACAGTGAGCATGGACAGGAGGGATGTCCAATCCTGATGCAAACACCGTCCCAGGGGCATCACCACATTGCCAAGCTGAGATGACTCCAGGCTGGGCAATGATTATAGGGAATAAAAATACAGTGCACCTCCACTGGCTTTTAGATTATTTTTTTTTTTGCAAGCATGCAGACAAAACACTTTCCCTCTAAAATTTCTCCAGACAGCTATACTTTATACATGGGTAGCATGACTGGAGAGCTTATCTGGTCCTGTAGCACCTGCTTCTCCTCATCTGGCAGCTGGAGCCCACGTGCAAAGGTGATTGCATTCAGACTGGACAAGGCTCACCCACTGCTCCATGAGATCCTGTGTGGTTCATGTTTCTCCTTACAGTCCCAGCTCATCTCCACACCCTGCCTTTACCATCCCTGGTAACTTTGGCAGGGAGGGCAGAGGGCCCATTCTCCAGTGTGTGAATCTTCTTTAAACCCTTTGGAAAGCCATACTGAGAAGGGTCCCTAAAACTCCTGGAAATTATGGCCCTGCCATTTCAGGAAAATGACAAAAACTATCTTCCCCAGAGTCAAAGGAAGGTGACAAAGTGGCCTAGATACAAGAGCAGCAATTCTGTGTGAGTTCTGCTCTTGACACAGCCAGGAACTGGGAACTTCTTTGTCCCAAAGCACAGCCAGAGCTGTAATTCTCTGTCCATAAACTAGGACCCTTGCTTACTCCCTCTGTGCTGGTCCAAATAGACAGACATGAGTAGGAAGGACTGAGCCAGTCATAAAGGCAGTGCTTCAAGAAGATGCCTAACGATGCCAACCCGACTTCACACAGAGATATTTCTGAGCAGTCTGTATGATGCTGCAGCTGTGGCAGCAGCGATTCACAGCGGAATTTAATCCAGGTTTCTTCATTGCCATCCTGTGAAACTGTGTTAAGCTACTTGCAGCTTAAGTCTTTCCTTGCAGACAGCACCAGGGACTAATTAAGTCTTTTAAAGGTAATATGTCAGTAAGTGCTGAGCTCCTTATTTAGGACTGACTCAGGTCTGATTGATGCATGAAAGTATCTTCCATGACAACAGCATCAGGCATTAGCCAAGACTGCATTGACTGCTGCTGGTGATGTTCCCTCTCCAAAAGCCAGTTCAAGCTTCCCCAAGTCCCTCCTTGCTCAGTTATCTCCATGGTCACTAAGTCTCCAGTTAGCCAGTCTGGACTTTTGTTTCTACTAACACCACCAAGCCTGTGTGAATGAATCTGGCCTGCAGTCCAGGAACAGCACAGGAACCACAGAATTACTTAAAATAACATCAGCCTGAGAATCTCCATCTCTGGCAGTGACCAGCTGTGTGTTCTTGGACATACATATTTCTACTTCTCTTGACATGGTTTCTCTCAAGTTCATGCTGTGTCTCTTTTGGTCTCAAGCTCCTTAGAGTGAGGATTGTCTCCAGCTCTGGGCTTGTAAAGCTCTTAATGCAACTTGATCTTGACCAAATTCTCCAAGCACTCTAAGTAATAATAATCTGTAGATAGGGCTGTATAAACATCAACCATTTTTTCCATCCTTTACAGAAGAATGGTCACCACAGATGGGTTACAGTGCCCACGGAGGTAGGGTTGTATTTCAGGATGCCATCATTATACCTAATTGACCATTCCTTCAGCACCAAAGAAAAGGAGCCCCTGCTCTTTTAAAATAACCCACCATAATTATCTGTAATACTTGCAGACCCTGTTTGCTGCATTGTCAAAAGCTATATTTAATTTTTATCTTTCTATATCATAATAGAGCCTACCAACATCCATTACAGAGCCGGACTCCTGGGCTGTTGCATGAGTACAGAAAATAAAGCAGTCTTTGCCCCAGAGAGAGATATAAGTGGTTATAAAAACAGTGATAATTCATTCTTCTAACACTTTGTGAAGTAAGCAAATATGATTATCAGCCTCATTTTAGAGATGGGGAAGTATGTCATAGAAAGGTTAAGTGATTTATCTAACAACATGAAGCATGTCAGTGACAAGAAAAAACTTGATCCCAGACCCAGACACAGTTCTCTACTCTACAAAGCACATCTTCAGTGGCAAAACCAGTAATGAGGACCAGAATTTTGAAACAACTGTTTTTAAAATGCTCAGCTACTTTTGAGAGAGAAAACTATGAAAGAAGAATTTCCCAAAATGATTTAATATTTTCTCAATAATTCAAGTCCCTAAGCTGAGAGATCTTGCATTTCCTGAAACTGTTCCCAAACCCACGTCTATGTGATGCTTCTTTTATATTACTCAATTTTCCACATTTCAAAACATCATCTCTAAAAGCATTTACATAAAGAAGCAAATGTTAAACCAGATTTTTGTTTCTCATTTTTCCTGGAGAGACCCAAGCAGCCTCTTGTGTTCTAAGAAGTGTTTCTGAGATACATCCCCTGATGGGGCTAGCCTCATGGCAAGTCTGGTCCCTCCCTTGAGCCTGTTGTGATTTCCTACAAGGAGAGAGGAGACCCTTTCCCACTGTTGCCATGGGTAGCCTGAGAGAGGAAAAAGCTGGTGCTGAACTCTGCATCACCATTCCTTTGATGAGACACCTTGAGGGTCCTGTTTGAGGTCTAGGACCTCTGGGCAGTGGGCTCCAGAGCAGCATTCCCACCCCTGTTCAGGCATCATGTTCTCTCCAGCTCGGCACTTGGCTGTGCTGCAGCCCCTGTCCCTGTGAACAGGCTCTGTGTCCTCAGCCTCAGGTGTGCCACCACCACCTAGGAAGGTTATTTGTGCTCCTTTTTCTTTGTAGCTGGCTGTCATCCTAAATCCACCTGGCGGCAAAGCCACAGACGCTCTCCTCCAGCTTCATGCCACAAAGAAATGTTTGTCTTTTTCTGAAACGTGATAAATATTTAACTTGCCCAAAGTAAGATTCCAGTCCAGCTGGCAGATGTGAGACCTCAGGTGTGGCCATAGCAAGGCATCCCATCCAGCTGCCCGGCAGAATGAGGTCAGGCAGCAGCCCTGAGGTGCCAGTGTGTCTTTCCTGCATGCTCACAGCTCCCATTCCAGCTGGAGAATTTTTTCTGGGAAATGGAGTCCAGAAAAGTCTCCTCTGCCACGTCCCCCAAAGGGCATCATAGTTGATTCCCTCTTTACCTTTTCACCTCTGCTTGACCTGTTTGTAATGTGGAGTTTATGATGTAATTTTATCTCACACAGCTGAAATTGTCCCCTTATCACCAGACTGATTACACTTAACAAGGCATAATTCCCTCTCTCCTTCTCTGCCAGGAGTCCAATTTTAAGCTCTAATTGTTTTATAGGCCTTTTGCACTCCGGAAAAAGAAAAAAAAAAAAAAAGAAAAAAAAAGAAAAATTAGTTGCCGTTTACGCATGTTGTGTAAGGCACATTTTTCACTCTCCCATCCATACAAATGCCTCTTGGGGACTGCCCAAATGACCAAAAACCCAACAGCTTATACGCCTCAGTGCTCTCCTAATGATTGCTAGAAGCCTCAGCTTTTCTCTGTCTCAAGTACAAACTGTTTCTTAGAGGTGAGCAGCAAAGGCCCCTTTCCAGAGCAAAAGTTTCAGCCCAGGGTCACCAGCAGCTGCCACTGGCACACGGGGCTGGTGACTGAGCTCTGCTCGGTCCTCTGCCTGCAAGGGCTCAGCAAGGGCACCTTGTCTTGAGCTAAGGGAAGGCTTGCAGTGAGTTACTGTGGCTCAGCTAGACAAGCTGAGTGATTTCTGGCTCTCTAGGACAGTGGCCACGAGATTTCACAAACAGCAGCCAGGTTATGCACTGGGCAGTCCTTCTCAAAGCAGTCTCCTTTCGATGGGTTTTACTGCTTCCCATTTTCCTCTTTGAAATAGGAGCACACACAGTGCTAGCCACAGACATGAGATATTATGGTATTACTGTCATTTACTATCTTGTTCTAAGCAATACAGCCCAATAGATTTGTTGCTTTCAGGAGGAGATTCACCAAATGAAAAGGGGCATTGTGAAAAGATGGGACCTGAGGAAGGCAGGGAAGAAAGAAGAAGAATCAGGACCCCACAGGATCAACTTTCCCAGCATTAAGGACAAGGCTCACTGCCTCTCAAGTTGCCCATGCTCTTTTTTAATAGCACTATTCTGTTCCCAGACTCTATCCACTGGTAGCAGGTGGTGTGAAGATTTCTAAGAGAAGTTTTTGGTCTTTGCACCTTGTACAGTAAGAGTCTTGCTACCTGAGGAGAGATACTTCTGAAATACAAAAGAATGGGACGTGACCCAAAACTACAAATAAGAACTTGTATAAGGACCAGGTGGACCATCAAAATAAGGAGGTGAGAGATCTCTACAGGGAGTACAATTAACGGCATTTTCAGAGTACAGAAGTCCATGCTTGTGGTCTTCTTTGTCTCATCTGGCTCTTTTCCAGGTCTTTTGGCTGCTAGAGCTGGCTTATTCCACAGTATCTCTTTATTTTTTTTCCTTTTCCCTCTTTCATTCCCCAAGTTCACTTGGCCCTAGGGACCTTTAATGCCCTATTTGCAGTCCAGGAAAATGGTCTTCCATAAAATCCCAGCCAGATGTCCAGCTGGTGAACAAATCACATAGCTCAATTGATTTCTGTGGAGTTATAACAATTTATAGCAGCTGAGGCTCCAGCACTATAAACTGCAGTGAGCTTGGAAGGGAACTGTGAAGGGCTGCATACAGCACAGGTTAAGGATGTATATTGGCATTTGGGGACCTGGGAAAGGTTTTGGAGATAAATGTAAAGCAAAGCTGAGGAGCACAAGCAAAGCAAGTGGGCTGCCAGGTGAGGAATACAGGAGCACTGTAGGTTAGGAGCGATGGGAAATGACTGAGCACATCAGCGCACTCTGGCTTGCTTTCCTGACACAGTAGCTAAAATTATTATGATGGGAAAAGGAAATGCACCAGATGCAGTTCTGTACACACTGGGAAGTAGGGAATTTTTTAGAGCAACCTGTGAGTTCTTACAGAGGCAAAACAGATTCATGAAGGCATAGATGGGGACATAACAAGGCATGAACATTGGCTCCAAGCCATGCCCGGTGGCATGCGCCCAGTAAGGGAAACATCAGGAGAGGTGTTGAAGCAAGACTCTCATTGTTCCATTGTTTATTCCGGTTTTATTAATATCTTCATTTAAGATGTGGAATAGTTGGGGGGAAAGAGTAGAGAGGATGTGAGAGTCTGCTTTCAGAGGCAGGCAAAGGAGAAATAAACTGGGGACTGGAGAAATTGAAACAACAGGGAGAAATCATCCAAATGAAACATTAAGCTTGGGGGAAAAAAAGTAATTATCTGAGATCAGGGAGGAGGAAAATAACCCAAACCACAGGTGCTTAATGGGAAAGATAGCTGCAACACAGGAGGACTAAGGGCTATAACAGAGGGCAAATTGCAGATGACTTTGGCAAGACAATGCAAGCCCCTTGTCTGTGTACAGAAGCACTGTATAGATTTTGCA
This sequence comes from Petroica traversi, assembly GCA_025920805.1. NCBI lineage: Eukaryota > Metazoa > Chordata > Aves > Passeriformes > Petroicidae > Petroica > Petroica traversi. The sequence continues at coordinate 1,972,791 of JAHLSL010000059.1, forward strand.
GCAGCAAGTCATGCTCTTCTTTCTCTATGGATGTCACACCTAAACTGTTGTTCTCTGTTCTGGGCATTTCAATACCCAAAAGCTATTGACAGAGCAATATATATTGATTACCAGAATAGGAACATCTAATTACAAGAAAAGATGGAAAGAGCAAAGTTTATACCAGTTCACTAAGCAGTTACTAGAAGTAAGACCATTTCTGATAAAAGAAGGACAGCCAAATTACTGGAAGGGAGAGAAATATAAGAAGGGATAAAGAAATTAATTAATTTAGAAAGTCTCAGAAAACTTCATCAAGAAATGATAACATGCTACTTGGTATAACAGGTTTCTCCAAAGGAAGGCAGTGCATCTTTGTGGCCTGGGATATTGTAAGATGCCATAAATCACTAAAAGGTTTTGTAGGCAGCAAAGTTTAGGGAAATTAACAGTTGCTTTTGCCAAATTTTCCTGATGTTTTTCAGGCATTTACCTACACTTGTGGGGGTTTTGCTTGATGCAGACCATCCACACTTTCTTCAAATGCTTTTCAGGAGGTAGCATGAGCTTCTTCTTGTTAGACATTCTGCAAGGGGCATCTTCCCAACCCCAAACCCAGACTAACCAGGCATGCCTCTTTCTCATTAGCCTTGAACTTGCTGAACTGCTATTTTTTTTTCAGGAGCATTACAGTTTCCCAGCCCATCAATTAGAGGAAGAAAGGCAGGACATCCCATTTTACTTTGCACAGGACAGCAGAGAGTTAAACTGAAAGTGGAGTGAAAGAGAGAAAAGTTGGTTTTATTCTTCCCTTCATACTCCCAGCTCTTCACTTCATTTTGCTATTACAAGAGGCCAGAAGGACAGAAAAGCCTATATATTTCTTCTACTTCAGTTGATATGATCTATCCTCAAGGGATTCCTCTGCTTTGTATTACCACAATTCCCAGGCCCTTCTTCCTTGGAGCTTTCCTTTTCCTCAATTATTTTTCCTCAATTATTGTGTCTGATAAAAAAATCAATTATTCCATTCAGTCTTCCCTAGACAACTCCAATTTCAAAATGGACATGGCTAACCAGTTACCAGTGTGTGCTAAGCACTGCTGCTAAAGAGAAATCTCTTAAACCAACCCCAGAATCCGAAGCCACACACATACACGTCCCATTTCACAGGGGATTGCACATTTCTGTAGCAGGTAGATTTACTTTTCCAAATGCAATGATCTGAACTGTCATGAGGAAATATGAGCTACATTTCCTTTTCTCTTCGTCTACCCCCCTAATCCCCCATCTTTTTTTTTTTTTTCTTTGTCTGGAAATTCAGTAGCAATTGAATGCTCAGTTACAGGCAGAGCAGGGAACTCGGCATTAACTCAGCATGAACCCTGGAACCCTGGTAGCTGTCATTTGCTGCCAAGAGAAACAAATTAGGTCCTGTTCTGCTAATAGGACTGTGTGTACAGACCATGATCTAGTAAGCAATAACATTATCAGAGAAATGACAGAATCCTCAGGGCCATTTTAAGGATGTACTGGTGCTTCAGTGGGGAGGTCCCATCTTTGGTGTTTTCTTTGAAGAACACCTGGGACAACAGCAAACATATCTTAAGGCAGAATTGCAAACAAGTAGTCAATTATTAGTGTATTGCCACAAAACACAAAATGTAGCTCCATCTTAACTGTTTTTAAAGACTAATAACTGCTTTGATTAAATCTTAGTTTCATTTTGCCTTTCTAAAAATGCACAGAAAACTTGAAGCACCAGAAGCTGTAACACGTTGTCCTGTGCAGACTCTGTGGCTCAGAACTATCTTCTCACCAAGCCTGCACTCTGTTGCTCCCTGTGGCAAGTGGTTTAACGTGACACAAATCCTTGAGGCCACAGAAGAATATCAAGACACCCAAGTATGGCAGACACCTCTTTACTGTATCATAGAAACAGAGCAGAGACCTCTATTTTCTACCCCCAAACTGATGAATCATGTAATGCTTCACACATGAGCTCATAACTTTTCGCCTGTGGGATTTTGCATGTGTGTTTGCCTGTTGCACACATGGGTATTTACTTTGCCAGTCAGGGCCCATCAAGGTACTGAGAGTCCTGCAAGAAGCTATCAGTTAGAAGACTAACTACTCCCCTTACTTCAGCACTGGTCTGTGAAACTCAGTCCTGTGCATGACACATGTCAAAGGCTGTGGCAGTCAATGAGCAGCTCTTCCTGCTTTCCCTGCTGTACCACTGGTTTTAGGCACTATTCATCTTTTATTCAGCAGCCTGTTGATCATGACACTGGCTTGGAGAAATCCTGGTTGCACAGGCAGCTGTACTGTCCCTCTCTGGAGGACAGTGTCCTCGTTTTAGCTGGGACAGAGTTAATTTCTTCCTAGTAACTGCTAGAGCGCTGTGTTTTGGATTTTGTATGAGAATAATGTTGATGATGCACTCATGTTCTAGTTGTTGCTAAGTGCTTATTCTAAGATTTTTCCATTTCCCATGATCTGCCAGTAAGGAGCTGCAGAATAATCAGGGAGGGGGAGCATGGCCAGGACAGCTGATCCAAAGTGGCCAAAGGGACATTCCACACCACAGAATATCGTGCTCAGTACATTAGCAGGGTCGAGTTGGCCAGAAGGGGCTGATCACTCCTCAGGCAGAGTCTGGGCATCAGTCAGTAGGTGGTGAGCATTTGGGTTGTGCATCACTTGTTTCTCTCGGGTTTTATTCCTCTCTCCGTCTCCTTTACTTTGCAATTATTGGTATTATTAGTATTATTATTTTGCCCCTAATTATTAAACTGTTCTTATCTCCACCCACTATGTTTATTTTTTCTTTCTGATTCTCCTCCCTACCTGGGAAGGGGTGAGTGAACTGCTGCATGGTGCTAGCTGGGGTTAAATAACTGCACCAGCTGTGTCTCAGGTGCACTATCACCTGCCATGCAGCACAAGCACAACCATCTCAAGGTAGCAGGTATGATATTTTTTAGGTTGGCTGGGAGAACTTGGGCCCTGGAGGCACTGGTGGGGGCTTGCTGCTGTTAGCCGGAATGCAGATGGAATGCGAGATTGGAAACTTAGCAGAAGGCTCAGGGATAAACATTTGGACTACAAAATGAATCACTTCAAATTTCCAGGGAGAAAGACTTGAAAGAGCCCCAGCTACCCACCATTTTTTATCGGGGGCATGAGTTTCACAAACAGCAATCATTTGCAACCATAACCTGCAGGGAATATTTCCTTCAGATACAGCCATCCATAAAGATTTTGCATTAAGAGACATGGATATTTTCAAGTGCCATCTAATTCTGAAAGCTATAAAGCAGCAGATGTATTTAGTCAGAAAACTAAACTTTCCCACAGCTGTCCAGCATCTCCAGCTGTTGTACTGGATTTCCTACAGATATGATTCAAACTGTGTAGCCATAGGCCTGACCTTGACTTTCTACATCCTCTCATAATGGCCTTTAACTAGAAACATACATTTTCATGAATAAAAACATATCACAGAGCCTAAGAGGACAAGCTACACTTCTACAAACTTCTCTTTCTGCAACCCAGAAAGAGACATTATTACAACCACATCATCAACAGACTGTGGTGGTAGCTCAGCAGTCAGGGCTGTGCACTGTACAAAGCCAGCCTCTTAGCCTTATTCCTCTGGCCTGTCTTACTGCTGCCCTGGCCATTCTCCCTTACGTATTTGTGTTTGTGCCCAGGTCCTGAAGTGACAGATGTTGCAAGCAGCAAAAAGCTGGGAGAGAAAAGGAAGACCATGAGACCTGGAGAGACTGCATTGTGGAGTAAAAAAGAAATCAGTTCCCTCTTGGATGAATATTGCAGGGAGTGTGGAAGGGGGGGAAATAAGTGATCTGCAACAGATATGCAAAGGGAGAGAGGAAAACTCATAAAGCAGTGAAACTGAAGGAGGCTTGGCAGGGACAGATCATAAATTCATGTGCAAGCAGCCCATGAATTATGGCAAGGACAAAAAGCTGGAGGAACCTTGCCTCCACAGCCAGGCTGTGGCTGTTGCAAAGGCAAGGAGTGGCTGCTATTAAATGCAAACAGGTTTTCTCCTCCTGCAGCCTCTCTTGTGGGTGCCAGCAGTGGGACTAGGCTGAGCCCTAGTGCTGGGACAGGCACTGGTGAAAACCATTTGCAACAACAGTGGGAAAGACAGTTCTGCTCTGTCCATGGACCAGCTGGACAGAGGAGACCTCTTGAGTGGAGAGCCCTGGCTAGGCCAGGAGGATGAAGGCAGCTTCCTGGTTTGCAAAAGCTGGAGCTGATGACCAACAGTTTATAGCTCCTGCAGCAGTAGGTCCTTTTCTTCCTCTCCCTGAGGTGCTGCAGGGGGTAATACCCCTTTCCAGCCAGGCAGCACCCAGAGCTGAGGGGTTATATTCTGTTTTCAGCATTCCAACAGGCTGAAGCATGCCCAATGTGAACAGAGTTCACAGGAGAACAGTAAAACATGATGAAAGGGTCAAAAGAGTTGATTACAAGTGGAAAATAAAAGAACATATATTCAGCTTGACTCAACAGTGACTGTGGGGAGACTACCAGGGAGCTGAGAAAGATTTGAAGGACACAGTCAACAAAAAGGGATCTGAGGGTGGAGAGGGAAGTGGCCCCGCCTCTTGACCAAGAGACTTCCATTAGTAGTAGCAAACTGAGAATAACCCAGACTAAGAATCTCCACCAGAGATGGCTACAAAAAGAGGGCAACCACTGGCCCTGCCTAACAGAGATGTGCTGCTGTCATCCCCATGGGGTCTGGGCAGGCTGCCACACTCCCCTGCCCCTACCACTTCTAAACAAGGGTGCCACCTCCCAGAAGAGGAAGAGGGTTGTTCCCCACTGAATTGCCACCACAGACAATTCCTATAAAGACACTGACTTCACCAGAACTGAGATTCATCTTGCCTGACAAAAGCATTTACATAATATTGCAGCAGTAAAATGCATCTCTCTTCAGACTGTGCCAATACTAGAAACCTTCCAGTTGTCATCCCACTGCAGAAATGTTTTGTTGAGACTCCTGGACTCCAGAGGACATTGCCCAGAACATCTTTCTGGAGGAGCATTCTGGCTTAGCTAGCCCCCGTGCAAGGTGTTACAGCTGATGCTGTGTGTCTACGACTCTGCCCTTAGCATATGATAAAGCAGTTTGCCCAGATGTAAGAACAGTACAAAAGTTGTTCCATGGATTTGCTTACCCCACTATGTATTCAACAGCTGTATATTCCAGAGGACATGGAAATATACTGCACTTTTTCCCAGTCCCCTCTATTTCTAGACCTGGTTGCTGGCAGTGAAAAGCAATTCAGAGTGCATATACTGCTCATTTTAACTTGCTGCTTGTTGGCAAGAACGAGCAAGCAAGCAGGCAAAAGCATGCTGGATACCACTTTACACAGGTGCTTCTCTATGAGCTGATGCCCAGTGGAGTGTGGAAGCAACTTCCGTGACACTTCCACCCTCCTCTGCTTGACAATGCTCCCAGATTTCAGTCCATCTGAACAGCAAACAAAAACATAACAGCAGGAGAGGGTTGGTGCACTCACTTTGTGCATGCTTTCTAGTCACATCACAGCTCTCATAGAACAGCAGAAATATTTGTGATTTTGCCCATTGAGTTATACATCCTCTCTCTTTTTGAAAAAATATGTGGTTGTTTGAGAACACTGAGCTAGAAACAGGGGTTTATGGATACTGGGGACAATATGTAATAGGTAGAGCCCAGGTTATCCCTCACCCATAGCAGGCCCTATGCTCTTGTTTCTGCCACTGCAGACATCCAGTTCTAGATGAAGGAGGACCTTTTTGCAGATCCCTCCATTTGTACGCAGAGACACCTCCAGGTTGCTACAGCTGCCAATGTCCTTTCCCAGCCCAAGCAAGGCAGCACCATTCCCTGTTGAGGAAAGCAGAGAAATTAACCAGAACAATGCCTTTGGAAGGCATCCAAAAGGCCATGAGAGGTAAGAGCTCATGTTTCACTGAAACTATATTTATCTATCTGCCTATGCAAAGGGCTTTAAGAAGCAAGAGCACCTTCACAGGAAATATGGCATATGTACAGTGTAAGCACACTCTGAGGAGTACTGGCAGCTAGTTCCAGGAAAAGTATTAGTACTTCTTCACTGAACGGAGACACAGAGAGAGAGTGAGAAGAAAGAATAAGCATCAAAAGATCAGGCAAGGTTTTTTCCACATAATATATGTCCAGAATGCTGTACATCAAAGCACTAGGCAAAGGGTCTCTTCTTTGGATATATGACTGATTCATTCTTCCAGAGCTCAACAAAAAAAATCCAGAGAACATATACTTGCATGAAAGACAAGATCACCACTTCACAAAACCTATAGGATCCATCCAGCTCAAGTATAGTCCAAAAGTATTAACCAAACATGCCACTTCATATCCCCTTTATGACTGGCCATGGCTTAGAAGATACGTGGGACTGGTCAGAAGTCCTTTGAAAACCTTGAGACCAAATATTCCCCAGCTTCTGGGAAATACTGATATTCAGTCCATCTCTGGACACACTCCATACCTTAGTGTTGATAACAGTAGGTAAAGTTACCAATTTTGCTGAACTTCCTACTCTTTCTTGCACCTGTGAGAGCCTAGCATGAAAACTCATTCATGCACCTCCATTTGGAGGGCTGGAGGAGGCAGGCAAAGGCATCTCCTCTCAGGCTGAGTTCTAGCCAGAGCCCTAGAAAACGTGGGGGTGAGCATCGCTGGTAGCCTGGCCATGCTGAGCTCAGCACAAGTAAATCCCTGTGCCAGGAGGGAGTAAGGCAGCTGCTCAGAAAAGTCTGCAGACAGCAGAGCTTTGCACAGCATTAGGGAATAAGATTTTAGAATAAGATGGCCATTGCCTGCCTGTGCAGGTCTCTCTTACCCCATGGCCCGCACCTGTCTCCCAATCCTAAGCAAAGATGTGCTATGAAAACCAAGTCCCTTAGCCCATGTACTTTGACCAGCTGCCTGAAACCACTGTGTGGGCTCTGTAGGGGACTGGATGCCAAAATACTGTCATGCTGTGAGTGTGCCTGCCTGTTTCACTGCATCTATCCAGGCAGCGCTGGTCCAAATGGGCTTGGTGTGATCACACTGTAAAATAGCCCCACGACCAGGTCAACTCACAGCAGCCACCAAAACCCACTTGACAGCTCCAAAGCAAGCCCACACAACTCCTATCCTCCAGCAGCACTGATCAAACTGTGTTTTAATCTAATTTGGAGCTTAGGAAGGGCGCTGCAAGGAGAGGGAGCCCTCAGCCAGCGCCTCCCTGGGCCAGGGAACCTGAGTGGTCCTGTCTGGAGCAGAGAGCAGGGAGAGAGGATGGGCTCCAGAACACTGTGGGCAACAGCACCTTCCCTGCTGCCTGACAGGGATCTCACAGTGTCCAAAGCAAAGTCAGCAAGGGAACCCACAGCCTTCACCCTGCAGTGTCTGCACCAAATTACTGATCCCCAGGTATGAGAAAACTCAGCAGCACCTGAGTCCCAAGGGAACCAAGAGGTGAGCAAGCATTTGGTGAGTTCCCCTCCTCCCCCAGGTTGGCATCTCCCTAAGGAAGAGCTGAGCCTTATTGCCAAAGAGCTTGTATTTCCCTTCCTGTACAGCGCCTACTCACTGGAAACAAAAAAAAAAAATGGTCAAAAGAGGGGAAAGAGGGATCACACAGCACCAGCCAGCCAGAAGGAAAGCTGCTCCCTAAAGACAGGCAGAAGCTCAGGAATTTGCCCTTTCATTTCTAGCAGAAGAGTAGCATCTGTCTTCCCACCTGTTCCTCTTAGGCATAACTCCTGGATTTCAGTTTCTGAAGCTGTCAGCTTGCTATTAGTTAAAATGCATTCCCATCACAACTACATATAATACCCAGCACTTTAAGTCAGCACTGGTTTAAGGGAGTAATTTTAACCACATTAATTTATACCTGGGAGGAAAGCAGTCTGCTTCTAAAACATACATTTCTTTGGAAGAAAGGCTTTGATAATAAGGAAAATTAAACTGAAGCAAACTCACAGGGATTGCAGCACTGAGGGGTCAGACCAGTTTTAATCACCTGTGATTCTTTTTTTTATTAATTTTTTCATAATTTTAATGTGTCAGTTACTAGTAAAACGGAATCATGTGTTCAAACAAACTCAGGTCTTGCCAGCCTGTCTTTGCATCTTATTAGATCCAACAGTCATCCTGCTAAATTTGTGCCTTCCTGTTTATTTTCACCACACCAGATTGCAAGGAGCTGTCTTATAAATAATGATAGTCTTTGCATTTATATAACCTTCCATCTGTGGATCAAAGAACTCCACAAAGCAAGGTTTGGCGTTCACATTTTGTTATCATCTTCCCTTCTTGCATAGGGAAAAGAGGAGGCACAGTGTGAAGAGCTCCATTCAGAAGCCAGTTTCATTGACTAGGGAACAGCTCCTTTTCAGTCTTGATTTTATAAGCCCAGGAAGATTTTAAAGACCCTAAGGCCACACCTGAAATGAAGGGGATGATGTAGGTACACAGGACCCTCTTGACTCAAGCTTACCAAAAACCCAAGATGTTGATGCCCATGTGGGTTATCCTACCTGGAGAAGATGAGGGAGAGTTTAAATTCCTTCTGTGGGCAGATCCTGGGTCATCTCCAGCAAAGCAGGAGCAAGACAAATAAGCTAGCCAGGATGCTGGCCATAGTGGATATGCTGTCTCTCAGAGGGGCTTGGTGAGGTGGTTAACTGCTTCATTTTAGTCCACACAGGGCATGAACCCTCAGAGAAAGGAGCAAAGCAGCCAGGACAGAGCCTCATTAAGCAGCTTTACTCCAGGAGTCAGAGAAAGCAGAGTAGGAGTTTCTAGAGGCTTAGTCAAATACCAAGAACAAGAACAGACAGACACAGCAAAAACAATGCTCCTCAAGGCCCGGCCTGGTGTGGCCACTCAGTCAAGTTCATGTAGCATTTCTGGCTGTCACCTCTGTCCCTGCATGCACAAAATAACTTCTGAGTCAGCAATCACCCCCTATTCCAATGGCCCTTCATCACTGCCTGGTTGTTTCCTCCCTCCAGTACACACAGCTTAAAGTTGCTATGTCAGGATACAGCATCTCAAGTGCCTGGAAGCTGCTCAAGGTACTATTTCTGTGGTGTCCATTTATTTTTACATGTCCTAGTGCACAAGGAAGGTCCAGGGTGGGTGAGAAATGGTTTTTAAGTCTCTGAATGGAATTTCAAGGAGAAAGGAGCAAAGCATTTGGCAAAGGAACCTCATTTTAATCTAAGTACTTGCTTTCATGCTGGTTTCTTGAAATCCTCTATGAAAAATCTTGTATTGGTCTCTCTCCTTGCACTTTTAGACATCGCTTTTCCCTTTGAAAACCTACAGCACAGTGATTCTGAGCAGCTCTTCCTTTATCTACTGGTTGGAGACACATGCCAAAAAAATACTCTATATCTCCTGAAGTATTCTTATCCATCAAAGAACAAGCTTTAGGCAGTATGAAATTGATTCTACATTTAGTACTTTTTCCTCCTTCTTGCCCTCTTATCACCTGGCCCCAGAGCAGTCCCACTCTCATATATATGCACACTGAGGCACAGACTTTGTCTTCGTGGCATGGGGTTACCTCAAAAAAGTCAGAGTTTAAATATGGCTGAGGGAAATGCAGAAATAAAGAGCTTGCAGGCAGCTAATCTGTGCATAGTATCTCCATGCAATATCCTTAAATAAGCCAAACGCCATTTCAGGGCAATGGAGGTATTAAGTCAAGAATATACTTTTAACTCACTTTCCCAGAATATGTAAATCCACCAGATATGTTACATATGTGCCAGCACACTGATCCACACTGTCTTCATAAGACCCAAATTCCTATACTCCATAGGTGGGATACCAAATCCCATATGCTTCTAAGCCAGTCAACCCTGGGTTTAAGGGACATTCCCAGTTATTAATTTCTCAGAAAATTCTAGTCTAAAATTTTGAATGTTTTATGTATTTTCTAAAAATTAATTATTCTTGCTGCTCAATGGAAACCAGTCGTTAACCCTCTTTTGCCCAACTAAGCCAAAATACATTCGTGAGTGTGTTCTTGTAGTGTCCACTTGATAAACAGTCATGGGTTTGTGATCTTTTATAAGGTATTGAAACAGTATTCCTCTAAAACAGAGGAAATTTTTTTTCTGTGGCTTATCTGGGCATGCTAGGGTGCAGCATTAGATACATATGCCAGGCCTTTCATGGGTCTCTGCAATACTGTATTGCTTTCACCTTTCCAACACTTCTCACACCAGTCAGTTCCAAAAGCATCCTGTAAATCCAGGAAAGGGCTAAGGACACCATGTAAGCACAGAGCAAGCTTATTCTCTCTCCTTTCCTCCAAGCATTTCCCCAAAATTCTTCAATCCCACGTGAGAGAGATGCAAAAGAATCAGTGACAGAGCACACAGAGCTAGCCCATGTGACAGACCTCAGCGCTCTCTGGCAGCACAGATCTTTATTATTAATCATTTTTTATTGACTTAGTTTTTATGAATGGAAACCTTGGCTGGAGAAATGCAGATGTTAGGTACCATAATAAACAAAAAAGAAAAGAGGAACCCTAAAGGCAGTAGCTACACTGCCCTTCCAGAGTATTCGTGGGCCTGGCCAGAAGGCACGTATTTAGTGAGACCTCATAAGTGACACCAGATGTCTGTAGAGGCCCTTCCTTCCAATTCCATGCACCACCATCTGTTCCAGTACTCTCTCTGCTTGGAAAATCCCATTGTCCTAACCCAAGGCTGCCACAGAGACAAGATGCAGTGCTGATGGTGATGTAGGCTGGGCTCCTCCACACCTCTAGTCAGTAGTGCGAAGCAGCAGCACTTCACATCCCCTGACAGCTCAGCCCCTGAGCAGATACACCTCAGTGAAGGTGACAAAACCATCACAGAGAACAAAAGAAAAGGCACATGCACAGGAAGATGGAGGGAGGGAGGGAAGGAGGGAGGGAGAAGAGCTAGCAGGCAAGCTCCCTGAGGACAATGTGATTCTGTAATTCTCAACAATACCAATCGAGAACTGCAGATTTTAATCTTCGCTGTAATTAACTTTATCCAAACGAGCAATGAGCTGACTGGCTTTCTTTGGGAGTCTTCTGGCAATTTAATAGGTCTTTAAAATGACTTGGCACTCCTGGAGGAAGAGGAGAGGGAACAGAAGATTGATGCAGTGCTGAGCATTTACTCCCACTAATGAAAAGGGATTGCCAAGGCTGTTTGATTATATTTTGTACGCTGTTCACTAGGTGCTACTCGAATGGGAGCATTGCTGTAACCACGGCGTTCTCTGAACTGTCAGCAAAATAACCTCCTTTCCAACATGTGCGTAGAGTGGAGTGCAAAGCAAATGGCACAGGTATTTCAAATTACATCTGCAGCATGTTAAAAGGTAATGCAGCATGAAATCAGCCTCGCTCACACTGAAGCAATAGAGATGACAGTCCCTGCAATTCTGGGCAGGTTTTGGCTCTGACGTTTACGTGCTGCCCTGATCAGCAGTGCGTGTTGGCACAAGGGGGCTGGTGCAACAAAGGCCTCTGTTCATTCAGTTCTTTTGCTTCAGAAGGGGATGAGACTTGCTAAATGATTTGCTGTGACTGCCTTGGCCATCTCAGAGGTCATCTCAAACCCTGGAGAAGAGCTGAGGGATCTGAAATAGGGTTAGAATTGCTGGCAACACTTGGCCATAGGTCTATGAGTTAAATGATACTTATTTCTTGGCAGTTGGTACTTCATGTTGGGTGGCTCTGACTATAGTCTCACTCCACACCTTATTTAAAACCCTAAAATAATTTCTTAAAGGTCTTAACCCATCCCCTATGAGTAGCATGGGAAGTTTGATGTAATTTAGACCCCCCCAAATGTGATAAATTCTCTTAAATTATTTGTAAAAGCTGTTTTTCTTTCTGCACATGATTCTTTACTGCTCTAGCAGACTTCATAGGAAAAAAGGCATGATGAGTACCTGTGGACCAGTATGTTTATTTACACTGGGATATCTGCAAAAGACCATCAGGCCAGGGTTAGGTTTCTACTTCTCTCAGCATTGTAGGTGCTACCAGCATGTTGTCATGAGGTTTCACATCTCAAAAGTGACATGGGTGGAGCAGGATGGACAGTTTGGGAGCAACAGGCATGGGGTGGCCAAGAAGAATTAAGCACCAGGTTCTCGGTGTGCAATAACATCCTTTCAGCACCGTTAAGATTTGTTTAACCCTCCTGTAACAGTCTTAGAGCTGAAGGATTTGTTTCTGTCCATTACTGTCTGGTGTATTTCTCCCCTGGAGAATTTCTAATACCTAATCTAAACCTTCCCTGGCACAACTTGAGGCCATTTTCTCTTGTCCTGTCACTTGTCAGCTGGGAGAAAAGACTGGCTGGCTACAACATCCTTTCAGATAATTGTAGAGAGTTATAGGATTCCCCTTTGAGCCCTCTTCTCCATGCTAAATCAACAAAGCTCCCTCAGCTGCTCCTTGTAGGACTTGTGCTCAAGACACTTCAGCAGTTTCCCTGCCCTTCTTTGGACATACTCCCTATGCCAAGTCCTTGGAGCAGCCTAGAGCTGCCCAATGCTCTGCCCAACACTCAGAGAAAGGCAGCTGTGTGCAAACTGCCACTGGGGAAGGGTCTGTGAAACGATCCAGTTCCCAAACCATGCCCAGAAATCACACAGGCTGACATGAGCTAACACAGGCCAGCAGTGTGCCTGAGAAGTCTCCAAGAGGATAGCCACTAATAGCCAACATCCAAGAGTGTTTCTCGGCACTGTTTGGTTCACTACTCAAAGTGTAGCTACTATGCCCCTTCCTGCTAAAACCATATTTCATCATAAATATCTCTAATGATTATTCCACCTTCTCCCAAAGGTTTAGCAATAAACAAGCTGATCCACCACCTGCTATGAGGACTGCTAGACCTGCAAGGATTAACGTTTAGAAAATGTTATGGAGTGTGGCTAAGATGAAATACTGCACTGATAAAAGACACAAGAAAAGCCAGGAGTGAGGATGGGAGAGAAGAAATGAGGACATTAAATGTGCTGTTTACTGGATGTTATTGGGCATCAATGATGATATGGTTGGGTGGGGAATGCTGCATTCCCATATTTCAATGCAAATTGTCCAACAGCAGAAGTGATGCCAAGCTCCTTCAAGCCAGCTGCCTCTAACAGGACCCTCAACACCTGCACTGGGTTACTTCAGATACTTGGGGAGAGTTTCTAGGATGCTCAAATCACTTAAATCTAGAAGAATTTTCTTTGAAGCGAGTGGGATCCTTAGAGCTTCAGGATAAAAAAGAGAGTATTCCTTTGGTTGGACCAACACACCATTCACTCTCCCTAAATCCACATTCCTCATTCCCTAATACAAGTGACCAAGGGACAGGAGTGCTCATCTGCACTGAGAGCTTCATGGTGGAAAGGCAGGCCTCTTTATAGCTCAGTAACATCTTATTTAGCAGCAAGCTCTTCTGAGTTCAGGGGCTTTATCCCAGGGTAAATCACTAATTAAAAACAACATGAATATAGGGAAAACTAGCCCTGTTGCTCCACTCAATTTTACAGTTTATTAACTTAGCTTTGCTTTATAGTCAAGTGTAAGGATTAATTCTTTTTGTTTGCTTGCTATTAGGTGGGGGTTTGGGGGTTTTTGGGGGGGGTTCTGCTTAAAAACAGAGCATTTATTGAGAAATCATTGACTGAACATAGCCTTGTGCTCTTGTAAGAATCTGATAAAAAGATGAATGCCTGGACTGCTTTGCAATGAACAGATCAATATTACAATATGAAAGTAAGAAAAAGATATAGGATTAGTGGTGGCATGCTTGGTTCTGATCTCACACAGGATGTAAATCAGGCATTATGCCACTAGAGTCAATGCCAGTGCCTGGGGTAAATCCATTAACACAATCCTGAATCAAACCAAATAATTTTCAGGGTTGTGGGAAGTGAGGAATGATGTTTAAGTGGGACAAAATAGCAAATGAAATGACATATGGGTCAATTACATAGTGTTGAAAGAAAAAGTCCAGCTGCTACTTGCTTTAAATGGAGGTGCTCTGAATTTTTGCTGCAAGAAGGGGAGATAGTGATGGAATGGATTTGTGCATTTATCCCTCAAATGAGCTGAAGTGCACCACCACCATCAGTGCATGAAAACCAACCAAAGTTCCATGGGGGAAAAAGTGTAAGTTCTGTTTAAATATAAATCCTCCAATTTATCCCAGTGGTAGAAAGAGCAGGTAGCAAAGTCTAGCTAGCCTAAAGGAGTCCTTTTGATGCAACCTGCCTTTGGCCTGAGGAGAGAATCCATATCTGGCAGATTGTCTTGGGCAGCAGCTTCTGTTGTTTCTGAATATCTCTATAGCAGCCTTAATTGTCACTTCCAGAAGGAAAAGGTTGGTGATCCCTCAGCATTACCCAAGGTCTGCAAATGTACCATTCCCTGTGGCACCCAGTAACACACTCGCTGATTTCCAAAGCACTAGTCAAGACCATCCTGCTTACAGTATGACTTTTTAAAATCTCTCTGACACCAGATTAAAAATCACTACCCTCCCTTGCCTATAATCTTTTTACCCTCACCATGCAACACAACAAACCTGCTGCTGCATCCTGAAGCCTGTCAGTAAAGTCAATCCTTTCCCTTCTGCAGAAAAGCAAGAGCCATGCCAGGATTAAACTGTTCATTTAAGAGTGATCAAGTTTACATGTGTTGTGTTTTCTTTTATTTTACTAAAGGAAACACATGAGTGAGTGATTAAAGCAGACACTTGGGTTGCTGCAATTCATTGAGATTGCTGTTGTTCGCTTTGATGAGATTCCAGTCTGCAGCAAATTTCCTCCCCATGATTACACAATGCTTGCTCCACTGGAAAAGGACCTGGGGAGAGCGAAGGCAGCATGTTTATGCACTGCTGTGCTTGATTATTTATTGCAGTATCATCTCTGTGGGATAGCACAGGTTAACAGAGGGGTTGCAGCTAATCCATGCCAGAGCTCCTACCCTGTCCTTCATGAGGCATTACAGGATGATGCCTAGCAGGGAAACAATATTGGTCTTACCCAAACTGCTTCCTGCTCTGCACCCCACAAACAGCCTGTGGCAATTTTTAATGCTCTTTGATAGCCACTGACTCTCACTGGGGAAAATCTACAAGGGATTAACTGTGATACTATGTGACTGCCCACTATGCTTCTCTCCCTCAGTCAGCTTTTTTTTTGTCAGCTGTCACAGTTTCATAATCATGCAGAGCTTTTGCTGTGGAGGGAAGGGGGACCCGGAAGAAAGCCCTCAGCCCAGCTGAGAGAGAGGACATAGCCTTCCTCTCTGTGTCCCTGTACCTGCAGACTCAGGTGGCATCTCTATCCCATGCAATCACTGTTTTCCCATTATCTCAGCACAACACCACAAACTCACCTTCTGACAAGAGATTAGCATGAATGGTTGTGCTTGTGCTGCAGCTTTAGGGATGGACTCAAATAATCTTACACGCAGCAAGCTCATTACTTGAATGCTTCCTACCTGTGCCACGGACTACTTACACAGCTGGTGTTCCAGCTGTGTCCTCAGCACATCTGGAGGACCATCCCGGGTTACTGTTGGGGGCAGTTTCACTGCTCACACATCGCCTGCAGGCTCAGCCCCACACACAGCTGGAGGATGCTGGAGCTCAGACACCCTCACTGCCATGCTGGGCAATAGTGTTACTGGGAAACCACACAGATATCAGCAGAGTTCCTGAAGGCACATGTGATGGGGCCTACAGGCTATGGGAAAAGTGTTTAAAGTGGCCCTAAGCATGCCAAATGCATCCCTTCTGCAGCAAATGTTCTGCCATGGGGTTTGCACTGCTCCTGAGCTGTCTACAACTTCATGGGAAGCAGGAGCAGATATGGTTAAAAAAAATATTTAATAAAAAAAAGCCAATGATAACAGGATAACAAAAGCTTTGCCAACACTAATCCACTGCAGAACAGGATGCCAAAATGCCAAGCATTTCATGGACTTTGTTCCTAGATAGAGAGAGAGAAATCTTGATTCAGCATCTTGGATAGCCCTGCCAATCACCTTCACCCCTTTTTATACCTCCTAGGAACATTGCCACAGAGCCCTCATCAGCGCAGGAGGAAACCAAACTTATGGCACATGGGGATACCCAAGCCCTGAATGAGGTTTGGTCTGCTCCTAGTGTCAGAGCACCTGCACTACCATAGACTCCTTTTACTCCCACTCTGTTTCTCTGGAGGTTACGCCAATGCAACTGGGTCTCTTCTGCCTTCAGGACAGATCCAATAGGCACTGTCTCCTGCTGCCTTCACCAGCCACTCCTGGAGGGCCCCAGGGATGGAGGCTAACCACTCACCACAGCTGCCAGCACACAGCAGAGGAGGGCTGGGCCCCCATGAAGCAGAAAGCCATCCAGGCTTTTCTGTCTGCTTCCTCTGTTTGCTACTTGTCACCTGTTTCTAAGTGAAATCTTAGATTGGGTTTTGCACGAGCACATTTTTGTGTCTCTTCCTTGCCACTTTATTGCTTTTACTCCCATTTGATCCACTCAGCATCCTCTTCATCTTCCCTTCTAGAGCTTTCCCTCTTATCAACATTCCTGTCATAGACCAAATTAGTCCTATTGCCTCCTGCAAGCACCTGTGTGTGCCCTTATTTCACCTTTGTGGTAAACATTGCCTACCACATGCCTGATCTGCTGATGTACCGTTTTGTCCATCACAAAATAGCTGCCAACACGAACTTGCGGGTCTCTAGAAGCTCTGGCAGTGGAAGTCACACCACCCCTCAGCATCCCAGAAACCCCTTGCTCTCCTGGGAGCACTGGATACTTGCAGCACAGCAGAGCAATTTTCTGGCTATCCAGATGGTTTTCTGGAGTCAGGTACTCTCTTCCTTGTGTCCTGTGCTGAAAAGAGCCTGACCCCCTAGCCTTGTGGAGTTGCTTTATTTGCAAGGAGTCTGCAGTTTTGCTTCCTTGGCGAGAAGAGCTTGTAGCCCATCTCTGTGTTTCACATGCAGGACACTTCAGAGCAAATACTGTGCCATGGCAACAGCAATTTGCCCCGCCTGCTCTGTGCCAACATAGATTGTCTTGTCCTGAGGGTAGCTTCAGAAGAGCTTTATTCCTGGCAAACAAGGCAGGAGAGATAAGGAAGGAAAGCATTCCCTTTGGAAAGCACTTTCATAACCACTCAGAGTCAAATTTTGTCTTCATGACAGACAGCACATAACATGGAGCTGGCTGTAAGAGGGTGATCCCATGTTACAGTCTGTCCTTTCTTCTGATGCACCATCTTCTCTCCCCCTCTCCCGCCTTGCTCCCCAGCCCCAGCCTGAGGAGCAGCACGCAGGAGGACTCTGCAAACACATGCTGCTTTGGTCACCTTGAATGGATGGGCACTGCCACCAGGCCACCCCGGGCAGCAGCACCTAGGGAGTCTGAGTGTGCTGATCCACATTTCCTTGCATGGAACCCCTGGCATCCACCTTTCCAGGGTGGCTGTGAGGCCAAGGAGTGCAGGGCCAGGAGCTGCAGAGGTGTGTGGTAGGGAGGGAGGGAGGTGGGCTGTCTGACACATAGAATGTGAAAAGGGAGGCAAGAACATCTGTGCTCTCCTGAGTAACCAAACCCTACTCAGGAGTCACGATCAGGGGAAGGAGTACCCTTTGCTGTCTTGCATTTAGTTTTGGCCCCTTCAGAGATAAAGCCAGGCTAGACTGGGCTCAGACTGGTGTTGGAGTCTCAGAAATTTGTTAAAATATTAGCACTGAAAAGACTCTCATAAAAAAAAATAACCATCACAGGATTTGGGATCTGCTCCTCTTCTGAACTAATTTGCTCACAAGTTTTGGCCTTCAGAAAACTCTGCTGGATTCTCCAGTCATATTGGATATAAGGAAGTGGGGGAAAAAGGAACCATAAAACTGGCAATCACTCTCACTCTTAGATCTATTAGGCTTTTTCCCCCCTATCTTTGTAATTACAGTATTGTATATAGGGTAAGATAACATTCAATCACACTAAAATAAGATTTAATTATGTCATGATGAGATTCATTAGTTAATATTTGTATAGCACACTAAACATGGGAAGTGGTTAGCAAGCACTAAGTATTAATCTTGCTGTTTCAGAAAACAGGGGAATTTGCTTTGGGGGAGCAGAAAAAGCACAATAAACACATTCACTTGGGGTGTATCTTCAGCTGGAATAAATCAGTGGCTGGGACACCTGCACCTTTTGCAGGACCCTCCTCCTTGGACAAAGTTTCATCCACAAGGCCCTCAGTGATGAGTCTCTGATGAAGCCACTCCAGGAGCACTGCAGGTCCCTTTTCTCCTGGACTGTTCCCCCTTACAGCAGGGGCTGCTCTGCTGGTAGCAGCTATCACTTTTATTAGTGACTACAGCACCATGTGAAATAAAACCAATCCTAGGGAAGTATTGCAGGCCACCAATTCTGGTGCACCATTTGCTTTCTTTCTTGGGGAGTCTGACACATAAAGAGTGGGAAAGGCAAGGGGTTCTTTGCTCTGCTATTATGAACCAGATCATGATGGCCCAGCAGCAACATCTTGAAACATGGCAAGCAGGAGGGCTGGCAACTCTGTGATTCAGCAGACAGTCTATGGAAAAGCACAGAAGATGGTGTGGAGAGACAGACACTTCTTTTGTGCAGCCTCCAGCAATGGCTTCTATCTGTGGCCCCTAAGAAGGAATGAATGTGTTCTAAGGTCCACTCAAGACCATATTATGAAAATGCAAAGAGCATGGGGAAATATAAATTTTTGGAAAGCACTGTATTAATATCTACTAATGAGTGTTTCCTAATATGCAAACTGAAGGGGCAAACCTAAGGCTTGCTTTGTCTTACTTATAGGAGGATGTAGAGAAAAGAAAAAAGCCCTAATCCAAAATACTACCTGGCAGTGTCCCTATTACCTGGCTAGCCACATTCAAACCCATCACCTCTCTGTTGTATGAAATAACAGAGTACATCAGCTCTGAGAAGAAGCTCAGAGGCTGCAATCTCCTAAAACTGGCTGCCCTTACCCTCTAGCTTAGCTTCAGTGCCTAGGAGGCTGTGATGTTGTGGTGACAGGGCCAGCTCAGTCCCCAAAAAGGCTTTCCTGAAAGAGCTACCCAAAAGGCAACAGCCCTCAAAGCAATAAAAGCAGTGAGGTTGTCCCTGTTTGCCATAGGGTAACTCAATACATTCCTACTTGCATGAGTGCTAAGGTTCATATGATTGAGACTGCATAGCTTCCCATGCAGGAACGCCTCCATCTATCGGTAAATCTGCCCTCTCTGCCTGTGAAGAAATTCCTGCTGCCCCCCTCCTTCATGCTTCAAGAAAAGCAAGAAGCCTCTATTGTTCTCAGTCATCTGCAGGAAGAAATCTCCATGGCACGCAGGTTTAGCAGCTCCCGAGCATCTGAGAGAGTAGCAGCCAAGCTGCCACACTGCCTGCAAGTCCCCTCTCTGCGTGCAACAAGCCCGTCACTCACAGGGAATGGGCAGACTGTGGCCACATGCTTAGCCTCCCTGTTGAAGTCAGCTTCCCTGGCACCCCCAAAGGCAGTGGTCACCCCCAGGTCACCCCCTTTATCTCAGGCCCCTTGGGGCTCAGGGAGGCATCACCTCTCTGCAGCTCTTCTGAGCACTGTGCCAACTCTTCTCCAGCCAAACTGCATGGTCATTGGACAAAAACTCATTTTCCCCAGAATTTTGAGCTTGCACCAAAACAGGGCATAAGGAGGTATCAGGAGAACACGACTGGCCAGAAATGCCACAAGTAGTCCCCAAAATCGAGAAGCTATGGCTGGTTGCTTTTACATTTTTAAGGCACTTAAAAAAACAGCTGTATTTTTCACAACTACTGAGCTCAGCAGGAACTCTGCAGAGCTGGATTCCTTATAATGGGGCTGCCTCAATCTAGTATTTAGCCTCGATTTAAGTTGTAATTTCTCCTTTTTTATTTTATTCAACAGCAAGTTATAAAACAATGCGCCATCAAAATGATGGCGCACCCACTCCAATGGTATTTTTCACCAAGCCTGAAGCTGTGCTGCTAGCGCAGATGTTCCTAAAGGGAAAGCAAACCAGGATACTCAGGACTTTCTCCTGTTTTATTTAGCTTGTCATCTCAGCTTGCTGAACCAACACTTCCATCTAGCGGCCTGCTCCATACATGCTGGGATGATGGACATCCTTGGGAGTAACAGGTGATTAGAATTTTCTGCAGAGGAAAAACGATAATCTTGTGGAATAATCAGATTATTTCTCGCTGGTGAGGGGCTGGATTGTGTCGAGCCACTTAGCTTTCCCCTCCTAAGCATAGGACTGATTATCATGTAATGCTGTGCAGCTGCTATGAGTAGCATGCACATTATAGAAGTAATCAGTAGTAAATCACTTCTGAGACAATACTTGGTTGCATGTAAATTATTACTTTAGTTATTCATTTGGAATAGATGATTTTTGCAAAGCTTAAACAATCCTAGTGGGGGGTTCTGCTCTCCTTAAGGGGACAAACTGCACTGCTGAACAGCCAGCACAGAGGAGCGTGTGCACACAGGTCCGTCCAAGTGCTGCTCCTGCTCTGCTCCTGGCCCGTGTGCTCTCTGGGATAAATTGATTAAACTATTTACCTTGCTTTCTCTACCTGAACCATGCAGACAATATTCGGTGGGGAGTTTGTGATCTTTCTACCATGTTACTGGCTGGTATAAATAATAATAGCAACACTGAATTCCCTTTAGCATAACCTTTGTGCTGGCTCTCTGATGCCTCACATGGATCTTGGCATTAAAGGACTTGTAGGGGATATTAAGGAAGAGGGCTGCCATCAGGTATCCTCTGTCTCAAAGTATACATGAACAGGTCTAAAACCACATCTGGGAGACATTGATTTTTTACCTTTAGAGCTTAGTTTTATTTATGACAGGATTGGAATATTATCTTAGAGACTGATGACAGCCAACATCACCTGGAAAATGCCTAGAATAACCCACCTCCCAAATGCAGTCACATGGGTTTCCCAGACCCACTCTTAACCAGCACCAGTGTTCCTTTACATTACTAAATGGATTTCAGTAGCAGCTGAATTTCCCATGTGACACCAATCCCCTGGACCACTGCCTCCTCTGCAGAGTCAGAAGCAAGAAAATTAAAGCCTCAAAAGAAAGTGCACGCCAGCCAAATACATCTTGTTCTCCTCCACAGGTAGGCAGAGAGAGAGTAGAGGTGACAGTGGAAACCCACAGCACAGTCAAGGACAGCAGTGAGGTTCCTGAAGTTTCCATCCAATGCCTTATTTGTTAGGTTATTCTTTCTCCTTCAAACATCTCATTGTGGGATAAAACCTCCAGGCAGCTGTAAGACGTTTTACTATTATTCCTTCTTTCAGGGCAGAACAGCTCTGCTTAATACATTTTTAAAGACTATATTCATCTAGGAAGACTATTAATAATTAAGAAGAAAACAATGTTATTATGGAAATAAAGGCACCTCTGGGTCTGTGAGAACATGGTATTTCCTGATGACTTAGTGGCATCTCTTCTAGCTCCCCAACAAACAGCACAGAGAACAAGAGACATTTGTACCCCAGAGGGATCACTCTGTTTAATCCAGGTCAATGCACAGGGATGATGCTCTGTAATTAAAGACAAGCTGTCAAATGTTTTTTCACAGTTTTTCAGTCTTTCTTTGCTGTTTGCATTAAGGCCTTCCTCCCTCCTCATCCTGTCATTACAGGGTCACCAAAGAGGTGCTGGCTGTGATGGACCAGCAGGAATCACACCTGCTTTCCCATCGTGGGGCTGCAAGAAATTCCAGGCCTCTGCAGACCTCAACATGCAGGACTACATTGTGAGCCGAACATGTAGAAGTGAGTATCTTGCTGGGCATCATGTTTTGAACACCCTCTGCAAGTGTTAAATGGCCTGAACTGGACTTGAGAAATGGAGGACTGGCCCTTGTCTGTGCGTTTTACCCTGGCACAATTAGAGTTACACACAGTCCTGCATGCAGATACTGCAGCATATGTGAATATTCTTCCAACAGGAGCTCCCTGAGGGACCCTACCCATCTGGAGATGCCTGTGCTGCAGGGATTACTGCTCATCAGACAGGATTTGGACAGCATTACTGGTTTGAACACCAGTAGCCTTGGCAATATCTGAGTTTCCCACAGCCTTTCTGGAGAGTACTGTGAGCTGATTTCCCTTTTATTGAGGGCCAGAGTAGTCCCTGGACATGCTGGGAGGAGCTAGTGACAGAAGAAGGTCATTGCTGCTTTGATGCCCATAAGTAGAGGTTAAATATAGGGAATGAAGCAATGCCATAGAAAGAAATGGCTTACTTCTCTGAAATTCTTAAAATCAGATAATTTTCTTTGGACTGAGCAGTGCTCATCTAATCTGAGAAGGAAAAAGCCTCCTCCTTCTCACACTACTGATGAGCCAGTACCTCACTGCCCACAGGAATTGTGGGTACCAATAAACATTTCTTCTTCCCCTCTGTCTTCCACATGTCCTGATTCCCTCTCCTTTAAAACAGTGATGGGATGAGCAGCATATCTGCAGTAGGTCTGTGGCAGAGTGGCCACCAGAAATGAAATTACTACTCATCAGTGGAGCTGCCATAACAGATTGGACTCAATCCAAGAAAAGAAATAAAATTTCTTGTCCCAGTTGACCTCCATAAAGTCACTGAGCTACAGACTAAGCTACAACTCACTTGTCTGTGCTCCCAGAGTTTGCACAGACAAATGTACTTCACCCTTTTCACCCATCTCTGCGTCTACAGAAACTTTTCCTGGAGTCTGGTGTCTATACGGAGAGCTACAAGTAAGTTCAACAAGTTTTAGATTAAACTTTAAAGTGGTTCCTTCCACTCTAAGCAAAGCAAATAAGGACAGGTGTGTCAGGTGTGGCACATTTTAAGACTTTACTGCCTTCCAATGTCTTCATTAAATAACAGGGCTCTCAGCTCATACTGCGAGTTAAGTTACAAAGTGACTCCAGTTTCAGCTCAGGTTTGTTTTCCTGTGATCAAGTAAGAGTTAAAGCTAGAATTCCCCCTTCCCTGCTGAACACCATGTGGTAGGAGGGTGCTTTATGGTCAGTGAGTGGCTTCAGCACTACTCTCAGTGCTGCTTCATTTATTTGCTACCAGAAAGACAGAGAAACAAATTGTATGTCAGTGCCTACCTATTCTTTAGGGTTCATCCTGGCGAGAGAAATCAATGACTCGATCTCTTCTTGAAGCATCTACATTAAAGCATGGGGAGTGAGGTCTGACATTTTGCGTCTGTGCATGCACGCATGGTTCAGCATTGCCATTCTTCTTCACTCTCCAAATCAACAATTATCTGGAGCCCCCCAGGAGGGAAATGCACTCCTCTCATAAGCTTGGAGTAATGACTAGGAAGCAGTGGTGTGTAACAGGATCCCCAGTGCTAAGCTTTCCCTGATAACCACATACACGAATAAAATAACCCTAAGTTGGTTCCAGTCCTTAACGTTTCCTTATTACTATTCCATGAGGCCTGTGTTGGGAAGAGAAACACCACTTCCCTGCAAACTAATATCCAAATGCAAGTCGTGCTTAGCATCTTACATGGGCCCTCATAAATTTGAGTGAGTTCCCTGTGTCTCTTCCATCTCATTGATCTGACAGGATGATCACTCCCTGCTACTGCACTGGCTGTGTCCCTTGTCAATAGCCCATGGGGAAATATTCTGCACTGATTTATTTTCTTCCTAATTTCTTGGTCTGTAACGTTTTTTTACTCTTCTTCCTTGCCTAACTCTGACCACTTTTGGAAGCAAAGATCAGTAACCCTTGAGATTTTTTTTCTACGTATGCCAGATCCATTTTCTTTCAGAAGGTCAGAGAAAAAGTTTAAGGAGGTTAACATAAGAAATCCATGAGAACTTTGCAATAAAAATTCCTTAACTTTGGGGTGAGATGGTACAGTGCTGAAAACATACCTAAAAAAGAAACAGCTACTAAAATACAGCTTACATCCAGCCTAGCCTGACATAGGCAGTCCTTTTCCACACCTCCTTGTTCTGTGTGTATGTGCAGACTGATCTTTGTGCTCACATAAATGGAGAGAGCAGGAGATTGTGTATTTGCTCTATAATATTATTGATATTATTGTTTATGAACACTTCCCTGTACATAAGTCTGCTTTCCTCCTTACAGAAATTATATTCATGCCAATTTTTAGTTATATATTGAAAGATGTCTGTCTCGCACCCAGGGAACCTTGACATTGGTTAAAATTGCAGCCTGCACACACAGGAACAGCTCCAGAGCATGAAAGACACAGCACTCATCATGTGGTCCAATAGGCTCTGGATCCTTGTGCCTATGTGCATATGCATTTTTTCTAGCCAGACCCTGCCTGGGCATGATAACAGCAGCAGAAACCCAGACAAAGCTAAGGGTTAAGAAGCAGGCAGAAGCAGAGAAGATATTGTGGAGAAGGCAGGGGGAAAGAAGGGACAACAGAAAGAAAAAAGAAAACAATTAATATATTTATGTGTACCTCCTCTCATGTAGAGACCACAAAGCTCCCTACCAAGAAACAGTCACCCCATTTTGTCTGCCAGGAGACTCAACATCTGAGGGGGAACTACACGTACCATGTTGTTCCCCCGGCAGGAGGCAGAGCTGCCAGACATGCTAACACCTCCTATGTCCCAGCAGCCTTGCCACAGCAAGGAGAAAGTGCTCAGCTTTTGCCACCCACAGCTGGGATGCACTTCTCAGGAGCATGGCTCCACTAGAGACCTCAGCTCCGGTACCAAAAGCCCACACTGTGAAAAGCAGGACTGTGGTATGGCACAGAAGAAAGGCATTGTGTAGTGGTGCTAGGAGGAAAGTGGGTTCTGTGCTCAAGAAATCAGGGCAAGCAGTCAAAGTCCAACATTCCTTACTGTGTGTAACAATACCAGGGAGGCTGGTGGACACCTTCTGAGTATAGCAGGCGGCAGGGAGTCAGAGAAGCCAGCCTTGTCCTGCCTTTTGCTGCTTTGGCTACAGATCTCTGCACTACAAAGGTTAATTTTCCATAACTCCTGGAGCAGCACTGACAGAAATCTTGTTTTGAGCTAATATTTTAAAAGGGTAAAGGAGACGACCCAGGTAATTATAGTCCTGTCAAGCTGACATTGATCCCAGGTAAAATAATGGAGCAGCTAATAGAGGAAATATAATTCATACCCATCAGCAGGGGTTTATGGAAAGCAGACCCTGTCAAATGAACTTAATATCTTTCTTTGCTGTGATTACAAGTTTACTTGATGAAGTCAATGGTGTTGATGGCAAAAACAAAACAAAACAAAAAAAGATTTTCCAAAGCATTCAACCTGGTGCCACACACTAGCTGGATTTAAATACTAGAACAATACAAAGCCAACAGAGTATGTAGTAAGTGCATTAAAGTGACTGATAACTCTGAAAGTATGATGGAAACCAGAAAGCACTCATCATGGCAATTGTTTTATGGTTTGGGTCCCACAGGGTGAGATGGGTTGCATGATGATATTTTATTTTCATACCTGTGATCTACTCAAATCTGTAACTAAAATCTGTCATTACTATGATTGGAAGGCTACAGAATTGTGAGGAGACATCACTGATACAAACAACTTTGTAATTTCTTGGTGACCTTGGAGGAAGAAGTATGGTAGAACTACATGTGTTTCAGTTCAGTCCTTTGTGAAGTAAGCATAGCTAAGAACAGCAAATGTAGGTGATACCTACAGGACAGGGAACAGACAGGAATGCCTTCAAAAATGAGTTGTGAACCCAAATCAGTCATGCACAAATATCCAGTGTAAAACTGTCAACAAAAGGTCCGGTAAAACACCTGATCAGGGCCACCTCTGGGACTGGTAATGAGACAATTTCACCTTTTCTTTGAAACTTGCAACCACACCAGGAACCCAGACTGCTCATTTCAAGAAATGGTTTGGTGATGTGGAAATGCTCCAGAGAATATCCAGGACAGTATTCCTGGGATTTGCAAACCTGCCTTTCTGGGCATAACTACAAGAGTCAAACTGGTCAGTTTACTAGGGTGATGGCTGTGGGGGTGATCTGATCATCATCTTTTGGCATCCAACAGAGAGGAAAACATCAATAGCAAAAGTACCATTGATTTCGGTGGGGTAGATACTTGCTGATTGATACCTGCTCTGGAGCTGGTCCTTGATGAATAACTCTACTCCCAGTATTTATCTCCTGTACCTGTAAGTAAGGAACTTGTCTGCTTGTCAGGACATTGCAACAACAACTGAGATAACAGCTGAAAATCACTGCCTCAGTGCCAGCTCCCTATATGGCTCTATACATTTTATTATTAAGTCTGCTCAGCACTGAGCAGACTGCAAAGTCTCTCTTTTGCCCCAAATGGCTTCCTTTGCCTCAGAGGCACTGGGAAAGGCTCAAAATAGCCAGAGAGGCTCTCACAAAGCCTTCCTGCTGGGAATACCAGTGTGCACCATGCACTGCCTAAGTGCACATCCTGTACTGTTGTTTAAGCCATGATACCAAGTTGAGCTAGTACAGATGGCTGTGCACTATTAATTGATTGCTAACAGTAATAAATGGCTCCATAGTGTGGACTTGTAGTCTTATAAATAAAGTCCCTGGCATTACTGTATTGACAGTAGGCAGCATGTGGAAATGTTCTGGAGAGAGGTGAGCTCCCAGCCCCTGTGGAATGCAAGCTGCCACACTGCATCTTGGCCAAGTAACTATTTATTTTGTATTTCAATTAGAAAAAAACTCATCAGATCCTTTGGGGGAAAAAATAAATTAAAAATAAGGCTGACCTCTAAGTCTATTCTGGGGGCTAAATTTTCTTACTTGCTTAATATTTCCCAGGTCCAGAAATAGAAAGGGTGGCTGACTAATAGACTTAAGATCTCTGAGGTGAAATGATGCTACTGACTGAAGAATATGCATTAGCTGGCATCAGCACAGCCAGGAAAAAGAAGAAATCCACTTAGAGCTGCTTCTCCTGTAAGATAAGCCCCAGGTTCACAGAGTGAGATGCCTTCTCCCTGCTGCAGCAGTGAATTAAGTTTGTCATTTGTTATTGTGTCTTGACAGCGCGCAAAATAGCAGCCCAGGGCTGTAATCTCCACTCATCTGAGTCCACACAGTAATTGCTGGCAGCCATGGAAACCAAACTTTCCACAGTAATTTATAAACTTGACCCTCCTTGCTGTATTCAGCCAAGCCCTTGATGGGGGTAAGTGAAGAGAGGGAAAATCACACACTGCAAGAGAATCCAAACGTTTGGTGGTGGAGCACAGAGAACTGGCCAAGAGCCCATCGTGTGAGTGGGAGCCTTTCCAGTGTCACCGCTGGCTTTGCAGCAGGCTCCTGGTGGAGAAGTGGAGCAGTGCCATCTGCTGAGATAAGCTCTAGTTAATGACTAACGGGCCTTTATCTGTATTGCCTGGGATGTGAAGATGTCTCCTCACCTTCAAATCCCACCACCGGCTTCCCAGGGAGCCTTGGAAGTGTCACATGGCATCCCAGCTGTAAAATGGGGACAACCTATTTCACAGGATCACGATGAAGGTGAAATGAGGAAGGCCTCTCAGTGATTTGGACCATAGAAGGCCAAAGAACTCATGCTGTTATTTGCCTCAAGGGTACAGCAAAGATTCTAAAAATGTTT
Organism: Petroica traversi; assembly: GCA_025920805.1. Classification (NCBI taxonomy): domain Eukaryota; kingdom Metazoa; phylum Chordata; class Aves; order Passeriformes; family Petroicidae; genus Petroica; species Petroica traversi. Next base: position 2,000,540 of record JAHLSL010000059.1, read on the forward strand.
CCAGCCCAGCTGAAGATGGAGGACTTTGCCTAGTTGACATCCCACCAGAAAATTCAATCAACCACCAAATATTCAGCACATGCACAGTCTTGGATGGCTGAATCCAGGTGAGACCTCTGGCATCACTGTTAATTACACAACTTTGTGACCATCCGAATACCTGATCATCTTATAATTGCTGTGAAATGCCTATTGCAGAAACAAAAAACAAACAAATCACTGAGTGGAGTTTCAGAAGTGGGTAGATTTTATCTAGTTTAATTATTCATGGATAATCAACTGCCACAGTTCAGGAATAGCAATGACTGAATACTGACAGGAGTTTCAGCACCACTGAAAAACACATCATTGACCTTTGGGACCATCAGATTACACCACCTGACAAATAGCTACATCTCATTCCTATAATCCACTTCTAAGGGCTTTTCTTTCCCCAGTACTTTTTCTATGTCAATATTATTTTATCTAAAGCCCAGTCCAAAAGGATGACTTTTTCTTCTTAACATGCCACGCCAGGTTACGATATCCTGTCAAAACATGTTAAACCAGGCTCAGTTATGTTAAAAAGTGACACATCTGTAATAGCTCCAGCATTCAAAGATGGTCTTTTCTGGCATGGTGAATTAAGAAGTATACCATCTCATTTAATTTTTTACCTTTGGGAAGAGGGAAGCTAATTAAGATATGCTAGGCTTGGTCAATTGTTTTTTTCCTAAAAGACAGACCTCTGTAATTATTTGGACCTTATTTAAAAGGAAAAGAACATGCTTTGGTGTCATTATTTACCCAAGAGATGTGTGCTAGCCATGAAGTTTGACTCTAAAGGTTAAATTTTCTTGTGTTCAGATTTGTTTTGAGCCCAGGTTTTCAAATCGAGCCTGATGCAAAATATTACACCTCTGAGAAGGACTTAGACTCTTTCTTCCTCCTGAGGTATTAGCTGATGCAATGTGCTTCTCCTGGCCTTGGGAAAGAACAACAGCTGCACAATATTACCTTTTCTTTTCCCAAATCCTCATAGCCATTTCATCTATATCTTCCCATAACAACCTTATTTAAATTTCCCATCACTCTCCATTGTTAAAAAGCCTGCATGGAGCTTGCAGGAGACTTGCACATCACAGACCAGAAATGTTGCAGAGGAGGAGCTCAAGCAGCAGAATTTGCTGTGCCCAGTTGCATCCTCTCAAATTTGGTGTATTAAAACCACTTGAATACCAACTTCTAACATCTGTGTTTTCCTCTGTAGCTTGCTAGCAGCTGGTCACAAAACTTAGTCATGAGAATTGGTGCACAGAGGCATCTGGAAAAAATAGGTGATCATGATAATCAATAAGTGCACCATAATGAACTAAGCATGGAGAGAAATCTATTTTATATTTTCAGTATCCAGGGTATTTGTCTTAACATGCTGAGTGTATCTTTGCATGATTTGTTTTAAAAAGAGACAAAGATCTAACTAGACGAGTTCAGTATCCCTGAACCTCTGGGTAAAGTCTGCACATGAATTAACCTGCTCTAAAGCTGCACACATGCAAAGCAAACATACACTAGAAGTGCTTTCATAGCTAGAAGTCTTCATGAAGGCTAATGGGACAGCACGTTAGCAAGTTCATCAGGTCAAGAAATGTACTAACAGCACCCTTCTCACGGGTTTCAGACTCACCCAGACCCTCTCTGCCCAGGATGAGGTCCTGTCTGCCCCCGAAATCAGCTCTACTTCAGATGGTCACCACCTCCTTATCTGCAGCGCTGGCCACAGCCTGAATAGGGATCATCACCTGGGATTTGCCCTAACAAAATTACTAGGGCTTCGGGTGCAACATTGAGCAAAACAGACTAAAACTACAGCTTTCTCAGCACCCACTTAATTCAGTTGCTGTGATTTCTGTGTATTGACTTGACCTAAATTATTTAACAAGTGATGTTTATTAGAAGGAGCAGCACAGATGCTTGCCCTGTTCTTATTCTTCTCCAGGCATCTGTCTATTGCAGCAATTTTGGGGGAAGGGGAGGGAGGAAGGGAAAGAAAGCTGTTACTTTTTGTTTGGGTTGATTTTTTTCAGGCTGACAAATTCTCTGGTGACTACAAAAGGTACTTTATGGGTGAGGTGGAAAAAGACCCACTGAAATGTCCCGTTTGCTGCAGGGTGTGAGATCTCAGCAGACATAGTTGACCTCCTCTTCTCCCCTTCCCAGCCAGGCCCATGAAGGTGCTGTTCGTCTGCTGACTTTGCCAGTTCACCCTGTTTTGGGGAGTTACAGCTGCACTGTTGCTCTGTGGCACGCAGGCTGGATGAAGTGGGAGGGGGCTGCTCACACAGAAAGGCAGCAATATTCTCTTTAGACAAGAGGAGAGGAGCTGGGGGTCAGTACCAGTGTCATGGGGTCTCAGGCCTGATGATCTGGAAGAACGTGGTCAGCCTCACAACATCAGGCACAGAACCTCACAACCACAGGCAGCAAGTAAGAGATTTTTTCCCAAAACTCTTCTAGTGATACTTCCACACATCCCAAACCACCAAGCCTTTTCCCCAGAATCTAGCTATGGCAGGATCCTTGACACTGGGTGTAGCATAGGATTTGTTAGCTTTACTCTGCTTGGAGTATTAAGTACTTTACAGCCAGTCTTTATACCATCAGCTGCTCCACCCAAAAACTGTTTCTGGGGGCACTCGGCACTCTGGTAGCAATTCCTCTGTGAGGTTTTGCACATGTACTGCTTCTGAAGTCTGTTCTCCTCAGAGAAGCTGAGCTCCACTGCTGTTCACCCCAAAGGATCAAGAGAAATGAAGGAAAATGCGACACCTTGTCTGGACCCATCCTTCAGCAGGAGGTAGGAAAGGTGCAAGTGGGAAACTGCTAGTTCTGCTTCTTCCAAACTCTAGCAGCACATGGCAAAGGGGGCAGGCAGAGCATGGGTTGTAACATCCTGTAGGACAAACAGGACTAACAGTCCTGGTGCTAGCCAAACACAGAATTATAAAAAAACAGGGATGGAAGGGCTCAAACAACATCTTGTCCACCCCATTTCAACAAGGCACCATCTGCTGTTTGCCTAGTCAGCTCTTAAAAGCCTCCCACGATAGAGATGTCACTGCCTTTCTAGGCTTCTTTCTCCACTGCTTTTTCTGCCATTGCTGTCAGGAAGTTTTGTTCTCATGCCAAACCTAAATCTCTCTTTCTACAATGTAAGGCCATTTTTCCTTACCCTCACCAAAGCAGGCAGGAAAAAGAAAGTATTCTGTTTCTTTACTGTGGCTTTTTGTGTTTTTAGAAACCATTGTCAACTCTGCCTTCAGTCATCTCTTCTCTCAGTTAAGCCTGGTTCTTTCAATCTTTCTGCCCCCAACATCTTTTCTATCATCTATGCTCTCTATCTATATGTCACCAGTTGGCTCAGAACTCTTTTGAAGTGTAGTGATAGCATGTCCAGAAGAGGACCCAGCACTCTTCCAACTTAATGGTTCCTCCTTGAGCCATAAACTATTTTTCAGGGTCACTTCTTCCATGAGGCATTTAAAATCCTGCCTTCCAAACATGTGTACACCTCTTTCCAGCTCACCCTCAGCTGTAGATTTAATAATTCCCTAGCCCATCCACCAAGCTGTTTTGATGAAAACATGGTATTATAGGAGACCCAGAGCACCCACTCAATAAATCTTTACATTCTGACAGCAAATAATTGAAAACTTATCTCTAGATCTGTTTATCCTTTTTTCATTGGACTATTCTCTAGTTTGTGTAGCTCCATGTCTATAGCAGACTGGCATCCTTCTGGTGCCCCATTTGTACAGTCAAAGCACCAGCAGTGTAGCAGGCTGAGCTACTCTTTCCAAGGGGCTCACACTGGGTGCAGCCTCCAAAGAGGCGGAGCTCCCAGCACTGCAACAGGACTGCAGCCAGTTGAGCTCCACTTCTGGTAACTGCAGTAAATGAAAGCCCAGGCTACACAGTGTGTTTAGGAAGGGAAAGCTTTCTGGAGCCATTAAGTTACTAACGTCCGTGTAGTCAGACCTGAAAGAAAGGTGCTGACTTGATGGATGTACTTGTCATATTTATGGTTTGTAGCAGAGTGATGAATGTGCTTTGTGGTTTATAATGTGATGCTCATTTAACTCTCCTTTTTAAGTTCTGGCTGATTTATAGAAGCCAGTGTTACTATTGCATTTCACTGGGGTGACAGGGATAATATTAGAGCACAGAGGTTTGTCAATTAGTCTTGTATGACAAAGCCAGGCTCCAAATGGCTGCCTCTGATTGGGAAGATTTAACCCTGGAGAAAATGGATCCATTTTAAAGACATCTCTGATGCTGGGGTGACCCACTGATTTATGTCCTTACCCAGCATTTTGTGGAAGCCCTAATTTATGGGGCTACAACTCCAGCTGCCTCAGTGAGTCAATTCACAGAGGTGTGTTCCAGCACATAGCACATCTCTGGCTGCAGCTGACCAGCACAGTAGATGTCAGGTACCACTGCCCAGCTGAAACAGAGCACCCCAGAGCCATCACTTCCCTACTTACTCAATGATTAGCTAATGGTTTGGAGTACATTCGTTTTTATTACTCATGGAGAAGCACTTTTTGGGAGTCAGGGGTTCAGCATGCACCAAAAAGGGTGGGTGCAAGATCTCTAATCATGTGAGTCAGGGCAGGCATATAGTACTGCTGAGAGCTTTGATTTATCAGACTTAACACACATCAGTGTTCATGTTTTCAACCTCTGCTCTGCCATGGACCCTCTGCTGACTTTTTTAGCAAGTCTCTTCCTCCATCAGCTTGTCATAAATAAAATCAAAAGTTTGGCTTTAGCATAAAAGATTGAGTTAAAATTATAATTAATGAAGTTATTAATTAGTTCCTAAAGTTAATGAAAGTTTGTAATTCATGTTTGAGTGTTAAAAGTTAGTTTTAAGTGTTAAACAGAATCTCAGAGCTCACCTTTTTTTATTAGAAACTCTTGTAAAACCTAAGTAGAATCTTTAGGTGTCCCAGGAAAGGGCCTCCACCCATAGCCAAAGGACTATTTTTAGAAACCAGCTGTTGGCCTGTCACCAAGCTCCATGGAAACCACGAATTTCAAGGAGGCAGTTTCCCCGCCTAAGACTCAGATGACATCACCCCTAGAAACCAATGAGTCACTGGACAAAAGGACCTGACATCATCCCTAGACTCCACCAGTCAACCCACACCTTAGAGGCGGACTGGGAGCGGACTGGGGGCGGTGATGGGAGGAGCAAGGGAGGGTATAAAAGTGGGCACACATGTAGGAAATCAGTTTCTATTTCCTGCCTACTGTGGGATATGTGGTGCAAGCTTGAGTGCTCCTGCTTGGGACTAGCCTGGGCAGAGCCTGGTGCTGACACCCCAGGCCTGTGTGTTATCTTATTCTACTTGGGACAAACCTAAGTAGGGCCCAGCACTACTGGTCCTTGTTTTGGGTTTTTAGCTGTTCCAGCTGAAAGAGTCTCAGATCGTTGTGGATCTGGATTTTTTTTTTCTTTTTTTCTTTTTTCTAATTTTTTTTAAATAAACCTCTTTTTATTTCAACTAATTATCCAGGGTTGCCTCATCATTTTTGACAAGCCTCATCTTTCTCCCCTCTTTAAAGCCAATGTAAGTACTTATCTTACACATGTAATTAGCACTTGAGCAGCACTCTAAAAGCCACCAGGTACATGTATGTTTTAAGTTTTTTCACACCAGGAAAGCAAATGCCTATGTGTAACACAAAATCACATCATACTATTTCTGGTAGGATCTTCCATATTAATTTATCTCAAAATGCTTTTCAAGGCTACTGGAAATGCAGTTAGTTATCAAGCTAAATATAGCAAAACATCTGAGGTGGAGGCAAGAAATTTAGAACAGTGCAAATGTGTGCAAACAGAGAAGCAAGATCACCCATTAAATCAGTCAACACACCTAGTTCTTTTTAGTTTGCTATCTTTAACCCTCTGGACTTCGTTTACTCGTGCGGAATTTTTCAACAGCTGCCCCTTGGGAGTGCAGTGTACACTGAATTTTGTCCCTAGGACAGAGACATTTTAAGCAGCCAGATGGTGTGAGAAACAAAAGTTGGATGCACAGGTGCCTGGTGCTGGACAGGTGCATGGAGGTCAGGATGAGAAGTGGGAACAGCTTTGTTTTGGGAGGGGAGGAGAAGACCTAGCCAGAGGTGCTGTCATGGATGGGGTGGAGAGGTGCCTGCTGACAGGGGCCCAGAGGCAGAGCTGGTATAGGGCTGGTAGCACAAAGATGTGCTTGGGTTTGGGGAGGAACCTCATCTGTTGGCTCAAACAAAACCAAACCCTCATGACCTAGGATGCTCATGAAGGCTGCTGAGAGCACCTCAGCTCCAGCACCTCTTGAGATAGCCCTGGAAAAATGCCTCCTTCCCATGGAAAATGGTCATAGTAACCCATCTGTCAGCAGTAATGTGGCAGTCAGGTTCTGTCACCAGAAAAGCCACAGACAGCCTATATATTGCTCTGAAGTGGATCTCCTGCTGGTTAGTTCTTACTGTTATTTTTAGGCTGAGGCACTTTCTCCCTTCAACTTTCCCCTCCTCTTTTTTTCACCATCAAATGGCCGTGAACTCTCTCACCATTGACAGAAATTTGTATCCTTCAGCAGTAATAGATCCATTAAGACTAGGCTGAGGTAACTGAATGCAGAAATGCATATTTGAAATGCTGTTCATTTGACTAAACTACACTGCATGAGTGGAATAGATATTGAATTTAGCATATACTGGCATGAAATAATTCTTACTAAGTGGTATCTGGAGTCAGTTTTCAATCTAATTTCCCCTTTGTAGGTTTGTTGGTTTGGTTTTTTGGTTTTGTTTTTTTTTGCATAAATGGATTTTATAAAGATCAGCAAATTATTTTTTTTTGGCACGTAGCAGGTTTTCCTTATGATGAAGGGGACAAGTATGGTTAAGCATCCACCTGTACACTTAAGGGACAGAGATTGTTTGTTGGCCCTGATAAGCTGAAACTCATCTGAATGCATCTCATCGGAGAAAAAATTGAATTTTTCAGAGGTCCAGCAGACTTTTGGAAAGCTAAGGCTTGTGTCAAGGTTAATTAGGAGATATTTTTGGAATGGCACCAAGGTAGCTGGCCCAGCCTGGAAGACAGAGCCATCAGACTGGCCCTCACCCAGCCCTGTGAGGCTCTGGGAGACTAGATGCAGCCTTGCAGCCCGAGAGGCTCCTTCCCATGCCCAGGAATGAGCTGGGGGGAGAGATGGCTTTGCTAAGATGAAAGTCAGCTCTCCACAAGGAACCCCTCCTCTACGCTTCTTTCTTTATCGTCACTGCATCCTTCAAAATGGGTCTCAGGCTGGAAAGTAAGAGTTCCATACAGACATGGTTTCTTTCTCCAGACATTATTATTATTGTTGTTGTTGTTGCCATAAATTGTACAGATACAAAACCAAGAGGAAAGTCATCGTTACCCAGTCTGCCTGAGATGGGGGAACAGAGGTGGTGTTCATCCTCATCACCAGCTTTCAGAGAGGAGGCCTGAGCACAGATGGTTTGGTGGATGTTTCCTATTAAAACAAACAGGAGGAGGACAGTATAATATATCGCAGTCATGAAAAAGGGAAAGATGTTGATGTCCCCAAAGGCTGTACCGCAGGATTTCAGCTCAAAGTAGCTGGCACCTTGTGCCACACGACCATCATCTGTCATCTGTCATGTCACCCCTCGCTGGAGCCAACCTGCCTGAGCAAACTCCTCCTTCTGGCTGCTGCTTTCTCAGTCAAGTCTGAGCCAGCCTTTTGCTCCATGACAACAATCTGAAACCATCCCAGCTTCTCAGCAGCCAGAGCTCTTGCCATCTGATGGGTGGTTTGTCTCAGTTCGGTTCCATGCTGGGGAAAACAAGCACATCTCACCACTGGGCTCCCCAGCTGTTGGCAGAATACCGAAGATGGCACAGCATGTGGAGCACCCCTTCATCCCCTGCAGGTGTACCTCCAGGTCCAGACCACTGCAGGGATGCCAAGCACCCTCCAGGCTCCGCCCACCAGCATATACCTCCAACTGACTCTTTCCATGAAGAGTATTTAATCCACAGGTCATGGGACTTACAGCACACCTAGGAGTAGCCTTGATAGGTCAGAGCAGGCTCAGGTGAAGAAAGGACTCTGCACTGCTCCAAATTCCGGCAGCTCCAAGCCAACCACACAGCCATGGTGAGGAGCAGAGACCAGGCGGCAAGCGTGTTAGCAAATAACTGCTGTACGGACTGTTTATTGTCCACTTGATGCCAGTCCTTGTCAGCATCAACATCCCAATTTCTCTTGCTACAAACAAAGGTTAAGTGAGTCCAATTACTCTCGTAAGGTAATATCAATAATGCTGTTAATTACAGCAATTGCCTTATGGATCATTAGTTTGTGATTATGACTTTGTCAAGTGCTTTGGCAATTTTATGCAAGAATCACTCACGATGTGTCACGGAAAAGAAATATTTTCTTGGCATTGCTAGGCTTCTCTCTATATAAATGATCCTAAAAGTTTGTGTGAAGTCTGCCAGAAGCTTCTTAGGAAAAGAGATGTCTGCCTAGTATTTGCAGCTCCACAACACACAATAGGAAGAGGGTAATGGCAAGAGAGAGGTGAAAGGATCCTACCTTATGCAAATGGAAATTCATTGTTTTGAGTCCTGAAGAATCTCAGAAAACAGGATCCCATGCAAAATGGACCCAGTTTGTGTGAGGTGTTGACGTGTTTTTCTAATAAGAGGCATTACTGTCCTTATAGCCTCCCTGGAGAGTCTTGGCATGTCTTATTTTATTTGAATAAATAATTAATTTAGTTTAATTAAGATCATCCAACAGCCTGGAGATAGGTTTTACTAATTCAAAGTGCATGGGAGGGTCTAAGAATGTAGATGGTATCCACGGAAACTGATTTTTTTCTTTCAGTTGAATTGGAGGTGGTTGAAAGTTCTCTCTGTCCTGTAAATTTTCCTTTGCCCATAGCTCTGCTGTCAGAGCAGTGGTGACCAGAGTCAGGATGTTCCAGCATGCAATGGGGACCCTTCTGTGCCCCTTCTTTGGTCACAAACAAGTGAGTTCTTAATGCCTTCATCACACTGAGGAATTTTTGCTCATTTAACAGCTTTTCCAGGGCTTTTCCCAAAACTCTTCCATATGGTCATATTCCACATTTTCAACCCCTTGCTTAAGTGAGTACTAAAATCACTTGAGTTGAAACACAACTTCAATTAAAAATAAAAGGGAAATTGAATGTAAAGTCTGAGAAGAGATCATTACAGTCTGCTAATCTCACTCATGCACATGACAGACCATAAATTTCACCCTCCACTTCTTGCACCAATATGCAGTAGAATTAAAATTCCTGTTCTAGAAAAGGTCTTTGTTTGGAAGATGATAAGCTTCCTCTTCTCATCATCCCATTAACAAATTCAATGACACTTTAGCATTTTGAAGGAACTTATGGAGATATGAAAGCCTTATGAAGCTAAAGCATACAGCTGGAAGTGAGATTTATTCCGACAATCCCAGGGTTCTAGAATATCCCTGGAACATGAAGGCATCTTGTCTACACTTGCTCTTCACTGTTGTTGTGGACCTCCTGTTGGAATCAAACTGGCAAAATAATCATGGTGGAAGTCCAACACACAAGAATGAGAGAACCCACTGCTACTCACTAAATTTTCAGAAATGGAGAAAAGTCTTTCTTTGCAGTTCCAGCTTTAACAGTGAAACTCATGGCTAAATGTCTGCCAAGTTGCACAGCTGGACAAATGGTTCAAAAATCCAGGACCCTCAAAGAACATAAGAAGGTAAATATCGGATTAACATGATGGTAGAAAAGGGGCATCCAGAAAATGCAGCATCCCAGACCAATTTCTGCCACGTTCTGTCAAAACTAATTTGATGGACTCTAGCACTTTGTTTGCTATAAAGACGCAATACAAGCAATCATATATTTGGACTGCTTCTGTCAGGGTTAGAGCAAACCAATGCAGTAGGTGGGAAAACCAGCTCCTCACACGTATTGAATATACCACAATGAAAACTTAGAAGACAAGGACTTGACCTCGTTTCTCACTGCATACCCCCTCAGATTTAGGAAGATGGCTCAGGCAAGGCTGAAAGCAATATTCAGTCTGTATTCACGTGAAATATTTAACAGAGAAAGCAGATGCTTAATAAGATTTTAAACTACTCATTAGAGGAAACCTTAAGCAAGAGACAATATACACAAGCCCATTAAACAGGACAGCATAGTGGTTTTTTCTATTCCCTTTTTAATGTGCATGCAGGAAACTGAAGAGAAAAAATCCCTTAAACTATTGTAATAATGCAACTCCTGTCCACATCATTGGGATACCAACTGGACAAAGATAATTCATCTCCGTTTTCATCTGGCAAGATGAAAAGATCAGATGAATTGTGATGGTGTGCAGCCTTGGGTCGCAAGAGTAAAATTTGGACTGTTTGTTCACCATGACCACCACTGATTTACCCTCACTTGAACTGAGAGGTTATTTAAGCAGTAATTTCAGCTTCCTGCAACACAGAAGCAATAAGTGGATTCTCTCATGCATTTGAGACATTTTTACTAGGCACATTCATGCGGAGACAACTGTTCATTATCCTCCAAAGACTGAAAACTGAAATCATAATTATGATAACAAAATGTCACAGGAAAAGCATGGCTTCAAGCACACCTGCCACGTGTTTCTCCCTGACTCATAAATATCCACCTTTCTCCTCTTTTTTCTTAGGGCTTCAGGAAGAAAGGTGGCAGAAGGGGAGAAGGGAGTAAGATGCAAGCAGCAAGGCTGTTTGTGGCATTCCTGATGACTGAGGTAACTTGTGATTCATTAGTGTGTGTTGAGCAGCTTCATGTTGATGGAAGGTGATGTTGTACACAGGAATTGGGAGTTCATTTGTTTTCCTCATGGGAACATTTGGCCTGTCCTGAAGACCCTGCATTGTCTGGTTGTGCTTTAAGCAAACCAAGAAACTTGATATCACAGTTTTCCCCTGCCCACAAGGGCACAGAAGGGACAGCCTAGTTCTGTGTGCCCAAGTCCTTGACAGGTGGCTGGTGACCACTGTTATCCCACCTTTTGCTTTGTGTGTTCCCATTGGCAGGGGTACAAGAGGGCTCCTCTGCCTGGTCCATGAGAGTGCACCAAGAAAACATCAGCACCAACCATTCCCATCCAAGCAGTAAGGTAAGGCATGGTGGGCTTGGCAGTGCTAGGTTAATAGTTGGACTCAGCAATTTTAAGGAATTTTTCCAACCTAAATGTGCCCGAAGCCCAAGGATCAGCCCTTCTGCAGGCAGGTACAGACCCTTGCTAACTGGGCTGCACCATTTCTACCTGGAGATGTGCTACATGGATATAGGGATCTCAATTAAATGCTGCCTCTGAGAGAAGAAAATTGATTCTGTTCACTCCACTGCTCCCTGTATGCACACCTGATTACCACAGTCAGGCACAAAATAAGTGTCTGAGCATTGCACAAGTGCAGGATCCCCTTCCACCTACTCCCTGTAGTCCAAAAATGATGCTTTTTCCCTTGGAAGTCAGAATGTGCCTCATGTAGCTGATATAGGGCTGTGAAAATTCACAAACCTGCCACTCCATCCCCAACATTGGGAATATGCACCACACAGCTAAAGCAGGAGGTGCAGCTGACTGATTCCTGCTTCCTCCGTGCATCCATTCCTGAGCAAAGCATCCCCTGCTCATACTGTGTTAGAATTAGTTCCCTGTCTGAATAAAACACTACAGCCTGCAGAGCTGTAATTTTGGCACTGCTCACCGGCACTAAAAACAATTTTGAAAAAGAGAAAACAAAAAGGAAGAACATATCTGTCAGTTCTTGGCACTAATCAGAAAAAGTCTTCACTTCAGTGGCACCAAATGAACATAAAGGTAATTGAAATGCAATGCCAGCAGGCTGACCACCTCTAGCAGTATAGTCTCTGTGCCAATTTAAGAATTATTTGGATTTTTCTCATGGGATTTTCATAAGTATAATTACATTTGCATATAGGACCCCTGTAATATGCCAAGCCAACAACTCTAAAGATCGCAGTCTTCTCTTTATTAACAAAATAGATTCAAGCCAGGGAACAGATGCTGCCCTCTCAGAGAGCCTCATCCTGTCCATCAGAGATGCAGTTACTCTAGATCATTGTACAGTTACTGATCAGCACTAGATCAGTACTAGAGTAATCCAAAGACATTTATCCCCATGTCTGTACCTCTGACCTTTTATCAGGAGCCACCAGCCTGTGGTTCTTGAGTCAAGACTCAGAAACCATTCAACAGCAACTCAAATGTAGGATCTATCAATGACAGAGGCATGGCAGTGCAGGAGCTGCAGATAATCCAAATCCCCAGCTGTGATGGGAAATGGATTAAACCTCATAGTCCCATCCTCATGTCTGAGTCTGACCAGTCCCTGTGGCAGAGTAGTGGAGAGAAGGCTCTCACCTGGGTGTGAGAAGTAGGACACAGTGATTAAATGGAAGATGATTATTAGATTTATTGCAAATACAGTATCTAAATATTGCCAATGCAAAATCTAAACAACAGTTTTATCATCTATTACAATGGATTACAGCATAATCAGGTCCCTCCTGTTGAGTCACAAGCTTCAGTGAGACCCCCCCTGTTGTCTAAACTTGTCAGAAAAGTCTAGGTGCAGCTAGGTTCACTTCCTGTCAGATTTCGTCAACAGTTTAAATGGTTATGAGCAGGTTTTACTAGAAATCTACATGTTTACAGTCTTTGGCCCTGCAAAATTGCCAATTACAAAACAACAAAGCGCCTATGTAGCTATTTTAGGACTTTATCTCTGTATTTGACCAGGTATTAGTGTTTTTTAACCATCTGTCCAAAAGTGAGTATTACCTACCTTTGGAATGGATGAACCCTGCAGGCTGCAACTTTGGGGTCCAGTTTGCCCAGTTGTCCCAGTCTGTAGCAGTACTTTATGCCCTTCTGTAAGCCAGTATGCACCAAAGTCAAATGAAAACATCTCAGCTCCTCCACCACTGGAATGCATAAATTATGCAAACAACCAGACAGTTCCTCCTGCAATACTCAGAAGCACATTGCCCATCAGAGAAAGGTGTGTGAGGAGGAGGACAAATTCAAAGACTCAGCTAGCTTTTCTTCCAGTCACAGTCCCCTCTCACCATGGAGAAATAGGATTTCTGGCCAGGCTTTGTCAATCCCTGCCTGTAAATCTCTCCTAATAATTCCCCCAGGTTTGGCTCCAGTAGTACATCCTGTCAGCCAACCCTTGGCTGTCATAAAAGTTTTTGACATGATTTTGCAGGGTCAGGAAAGTCGGGCACATCTATACCATAGGTAGTATTCAGTCTGAAGTATTCCTAAAGAATAAAGTCTCTTGGAGGCAAGGGACTGCCCAGTAGCAGTCCATGAGATTTGAGGATTTCTTACTGTGACTGAAGAGTTAACAAAGCACAGACCCAAACACAGGAGGCTTATGGATCACAGAGGATTTGCTGTGGCTATGGCTGTGTAGCCCAGCCTGTGATGAGGAGCAGTGCTTACCTCACCCAGGTCACTGGTTCCTCTCCTTCACACACAGCTAGATGTGGCCTTTGGGATATGAACAAGCACAGCTCACTGCTTTCTACCAAGCCAGCCTGGGCCAAGTCATCTCTCCTCATAAGAGAGCTGGGTGCAGCATGAATGCTGTGTGTGAAATGAGGAAACAATGACCCAAGGGCTGGCAAGATTGACACCAATGCCAGTAGCCTCATTTCATAAAACCTTGGTCACCTCCAGTCTCCTAAGAATCCAAGTCAGTTTTGGTATTCATTCTTACTTCCTCAGACCCAACCTCCCTTTCAGTGAGTCTGCTTTTGAGATTTCTTGCATTGCAGACTGAGAAAACTGGCTTGTTAAAGTATTTAGATGGGGAGGGCTAAGAGCATCTCCTCTATCAGTAATTCAGGCACAGAACAGAGGGTGCAACCACAGGGCACAGCAGAGCACACTGATTATTCTGTCAGAAGCAACTTAAGATGGCAAATTTTAAGCTTTTACTTCTGATCATGAAACGCCTGCAAATGCATCAAGACTTTTGCACCTGCATTCATTATTCAGAATTATTTGATGAGCGTTATGTGCAAACATGTTTAACTGCACGTGGATCATCTACAAATCATTTGATGTGACCTTCATTCGAGAGTTCAAAATTCACAAGCTGCCAAGGGACCTGTCAACCACACCAGGTTTTTTTAGCCTTGATTTCTTAGGGCTGGAAAAGGGGAACCATTCCCTGCAAGAAGGCTCAGAGAAGAAGACCAGCAGGACATTTTGCTTTTCTTTGAGATACAATACATGTTCAGACAGTGAATGCAGGGTTCAAATGTAGAAATATTTTCATTCTTTCCTGTCTAAAGGATCAAGACAGGCATAAGTCTTATCAATGGACTGTTTGGAAAACTTCACCTCACATTTTCTCTTCATGGTCTCAAAAATTAATTGCATTTGCATATGATGGTGATCCTCTTTACAGTTTACCCTTTCTCCCTAACTTCACATCTGATAATTTCTTTGTCACTGAGAGCCCTGACAGAGCTGTTAAATGGCCTATAGTGTTATGCAGTCCTCTTTGTAACACAGGTCCCACAGCTGCACCCATTCTCCTCCTCTCTATTTGCCTGTTTTAAATTAATTTTTAATTAATTAATTTTGCTCTCTTTATCCTGGAGCCAAAAAGGGAGGAAAGAACCAGTGACAGGCACCACTGATACTGCTTGATAAAAGGAGCTCCTACACCATAGTGATGGGTGAGAGGAACCTAGGAAAAATCAAATTTGACTGACAGCCTCAGTTCTGGATCTCTTGCCTGAGGTATTGGCATGCTAGTGCTAAAGGTCTTCTCTCTAACACAATAATATTTCATATACCTGCCAAGCACACTGATTTGAATGTATTAATCTCCCCGTTTCTGTCACCACCTATCATGGCTCATCACAGTCACTGTGCATTATTAATAATTCTTCCTCTGTGTATATGTGTAGTTTGTAGCCCAGACGGAAAAGAGCTCCACCTGATAAACAGCAATCTCAGTGGAGGGCACCGTCTGGGGATTTGGGAAAAATTCACAAGTCTGCTCTTCTGTGTCAGTTTGAGAAACAGTCCGTCATTAGTTAAAGCATCCTCTCCAGCTGGCCATGCAGGGTACAGGTGAAGGATGAAGTAACAGGGAAGAGAACAAGGCTTTACTTTTTTTAATGGAACTAACCAGGAAGCTATCCTGATAAGATCAGAGTTTGAAGAGTGTGCAGGTGAAGGGAGATTTCACCCCAAAACTCTGCAGGAAACCACAAAGATAGCACCTTTGCCTGGCCAAAGTCCTCACTGGGAGGGCATCATGCAACATTTTAGTGAGCTGACAGCATTGTCCATAGGATGACATTACCCTATTTTAACTGGTGAAGTGGGAAAACTGTGTCTAGTGGCACAGCAGAGCAATAAAAAACCTCAGCTGTTAGTTATGGCTCCTGTTGGGAAAGTAAAAAAAGAAAATCATTGGCATGAAAAGGTCCAAGGGGCACTGGCATGTAATCCCTACTTTAGAAAATTCTGGGAAAGGGCATTAAGAGCCCTGTGTTTCCCTTGACATTGGAAATGTCTGATGGCTCTCCATGACACAGGAATGTGAGCTCTGATATTTCCAGAGAAGAATCCACTAATCAATGCTAATAAATCCTAATCTGTGTTTTGCCAGAGGGGAGCTCTCTTTCAAACAAACATGTTGGTTCCATCACTATCTTCCCTTGAAAACAGAATGGCAAACAAAACTGTATCCCAGCCCCTAAAGTTAACCCCCAGCCCTTTATTTCCTCTGTGTGAACCATCTACGGCACTTTAGAAGGCTCTAATTTTACCTGTGGGGCCCAGGTGGTGAAATGGAGAGTTCTTCATCCTTGGCAGAATCACCCTGGGACTCATGTCACAGCAGATTTGCAGATTTATCTGTCCTTTGTTCCCTAGTAGATGGAGTTTCATGGCCAATGAATAATGAAACCATCTCTTTCCAAAGTACTAAACTTGATGGTTGGAACCTTTCTTAAGAAAAGACAAGGCTAAACGAGTGTGAGAGTTGAATCTGTCCTTCAGCTCTGAACCCAGCTCCCAGTTACTCTGGAGAGCATTCAAAAGCCATACACTGGGCTTGGCATATTTTTTTGACAGAAGGTTAATTTTGTCAGTCTGGCAATAATGTTTGATTGTCAAAAGTGCTTCTCAAAGCAGCATGTACATCCTTAACATCCTTCCCATCAATGCCTTATGGTACTTCCCACCCTACAGTGACTCTTCCACCCTGGCTGCAGAATTGCTGTGACCCTGCATCTGCAGCCTCCTGCAGCATAAGTCTGGCAGGGATGGAACTGAGGCATGGAGTACACTAATTCATGGCTTACAACAGCTGAGAAGGTGAATCTTTGTTAAGATCCCATCCTGGGAATAAGAAAAGCTGAGCTGAGGCTCATGTTCCCTTCAGGTGCTTCTAGAGGGAGGCAGAAAACCCTCACAAAAGAAGGTGGCACAGGGTGAGCATATTTAAGCTCACTGCAACTGCCTGCCATTCTCTGACAGAGATGTCCATCTTGCCTGAGGAGCAGGATTTTTTCAGGTTTTGCCCCAAAGCATGTGATCCAATACCTGCCCTTTTTGCCTTGCCTCAGGTATGTTGTAAAGGGTTGTGAAATTAGTCCAGCCTCTTTAAAATCCAGCCACAGCCTTTGCGTCCATGACCTTGGGGAGAGGGACAGTACATTCCATGGATATACTACATGCAGCATTTCTTAAAAAAAAAATTATCATCTCTAAAGCTGCTGCCCTTTAATTTCAGTGAATGACCCCTTGTTCCCATGTTACAGGATAGAGTTTAAAGGAAAAAAAAAAAGGAAAGAAAGGAAGAAGTAATCAATTTCACTTTCCATCTTTAATCATTGTGAATGTCTCAGACAAGAGTCCCTCCAACTAGTCATCCTTTCTGGCTAAAGAGTCCCTGCAATCTCTCATCATCTGTAAATTCAATGACACTTCTATCTTCACTGACCTTCCCTGGACCTTTCAATATCTCCTACATTTTTCTTCACCTGACAAACAATGATTTCTGACCTCCCATCAGCTTGATCGTTCCTGTTGTCCTCTAAGAGGGAGCCTGTTGCATTATTCAGCCAGTCCCTGACTTTTGCTCGCTTTCTGCTTATGTAAAAGGAAATACTGGAGTCCCTGTTTTCAAAGCAAAGTCCCTTATTTTAGGCAGATTGTCAACTTGCAAGAACGAGTTGATAAAATCTTTACACAAACCTCAGAAGAAAGCTTTCAAAGTGAGTTATCCCCTCATTTCTACTCCTAACACACACAGAGAGCTGGATATTGCTGTTGACAAGCCTGGAGAGAGCAACAGAAGCAGTTTTCTTTTTAAATGGCATCGATTTGCTTTGGAAGCTGCTCATAGTTTAGCTCTTTGGGGCTTTTTTTGCCCTTAAAATAAGCTGTAGTTTTGGAGAAGGGCTCAAGATGGATCATGGAAAACACAGTGTCTGTTGCTAGCAGAAATTCTGAGTGCACGGGTCTGTGTACTCTCACACCTCTTTGTCCCTCTCTATAACACAGTCAGTGATGTTGTTGACCTGCTTTGCAAGAACATGGGTGGCTGCTGATGAAGAGCTCTAGGAAAGAGTTGGCTATTATCCTACATCAGAAATTTCCCATAGTTTTGACTGGCCTGTTTGAACATACAAAGAATGTGTGTTCCTGCAGAACATCCCATCTCCCCATCCTCATGGGACATGAAAGCAAGGACATGTTCTTCTCAGCCCTACTGTTGTCTTACAGCCCAAAACATTGCCCAGGCCACTGGTTTGCCTGAGAAGAACACTTGAACCTTTGTGAGCCAGCTTTCTCCTTCTTCTCCCCAGGCTTCTTTGGTCAGCAACAAAACATTCCATGCTGAAGATGCCGCAAGTGTCAGCAATGGCTGTGAGGAAACAAGCAATAACAAACCAATGCTATTCTCACACCACAGCTGCTCCTGCAGCTGTCTGCAAACCTCTCCAGTGCTGCAACACTAGCCCAGTTCTTTCTTTCAGAATTTTCTGCAGAGCTCTGGCAGCAGGGTGCTTTTTTTTTTTTTTTTTCCATGAAACCTGAGATGCTGAAAAGCAGCTAGAGGCTTCTGGCAATCCTTCCCTTTCATCTCTTTGCTAAGGCTTCCTGCTTCAAACAATACTACTGCACTCATGCTCAAACTACCCCAGCTTAACTGGTTTCTGCTGCCAGCTCCCCAGAGGACAGCATAGTGCAGGGATGGGATGAGAAGAGAAAGTTTCTTTTCTATGCTGCGTTTCTTTTCTGTGCTTAGTTTCTTTTCCACTTGGAAAAGTGGCTGAAGTGATGATTATCAGGTGTGTGCTAGCAAAGGCTAGAAATCCTAGAAATTCTGTGCCATATCCTTTTCATTCTGTGAATCACTGACCTTGAGTAGAAAATAATCTGCTATTGAGCCACATTACGATGGAGTACATGCAACGTGGGCACCTCTGCTGATATTTGTCTGTCTTTGTTTTACTATTTATATCTGTAATTGTCCTGAGGAGAGAAATTAATTACAGCCTGTCTCCTTATCCAGAGATTTTGTTCATATTACAAACCCCTGAAAGCGCAACTCAAGCAGTTTCTGATTACCAGTGAAAGCCTCAAACTGGAATACAAGCTTCTTAATTAATCTCTCCCTCTTTCCCTCTTTTCAAATAACAATTTCATGATGTTTATGGAAAAAAAAGGTGGAGAAGAAGAAAGCACAAGTTGGAGATTGAGAGCAGAGAACAATTTTCTTCCATACAGAAGGTAATTGCAGGGGAGAAGCTGGATGTGGATTCTGGCTGAAGATTTCAGGCAGCATATGTAGCATTTCTCCTTCTCTAGAAGAGTGATGGAAGCTGGGCAATAAAAACTGGGCATCCCATTTGCATAGTCCCTCACATCCCCAAGGCTCTCAGGGTCTTCCACTTGCTGAAAAATCAGATATTTTCTATGGAAATGGAATTCAAACAATTATGCTTTGTGCAGATAAGTTAACGCACATGTGTCTGTCTGTTCAGTTGTCTGCCTTTCTTGTCCTCTCTGCCCTGAGCTCACTGGGCAATTTTAGCTGATTTTAACTGGAATAGCATGCATAAATGAAAGGTTTCATAGAAAAAAAGAGGATGTCTGGGTAAAGGACATAGTCCCATGTCCTAAATTATGGAAAATCTGTAGGCTGAACTCCCAGCTTATTAGGCTCAAGACAGTCCACATGGACAAGAAACCTTTTAAATGTCCCAACCACAGAAAAAGTTTCAGTTGGAGTTACTTGATGCAGGCCTCGTTAGTTCCACTTGTCATCAACTATTCACTTCTTTCCTCCTTTCCTCCTGTGCCTCTTACAGGGTCCCAGCAGGTTTTCAGTACCTTTTGGGCCATCAGCAGTCTCCTCTCCAGGTGCCGAATGCCCCCCTTCTTTTTGATTCTTAATGGTGAATAGGGATGGGGAAGGAAAGAATTTCCAGCTCTGCTCCTCAAACATCCACTTGTCCCTCTGGATGCTTAGGCAGAACAGAGGTTCTGTTTTTGCTACATCTCTTGTAATGACATAAAAGCAAAACTATCCTTTTCTCTCACCTTCCTCTAAACTGCCCTTGAATAAGAGGATAACTATTTTTCTTTATGACTGTTAATTGCCAGGTGACTTCCCTCTTCCAATGTTATTACTAATCTGCTAATATACAGCCACTCACAGGGATGAGACCTTTTCAGGGCACGAGGACAGCTGTGGAGGTCATCAAGGGCCATTTATGCATTGTACAGCCAGCATAGGGGCCAGGGAGCATCACTACCAAAACGCAAGCACATGCAGCTGGGGATGCTGGCAAAGGCACCAGTCCTCGAGCCCCACCTGACCATCAAGCTTGTAGATGTGAGGCAGCACACCAAGGGCAGGTACTCCCTGTCTCAGAGCAGTGCCAACAGCCTGGGAAACCTGCTGAAGGCTGCTGGGGTGGCTAAGCAGGTTAGTTTAAGCTGTATCACTGTCTCTTGCTGGGGGGGCTCACCATCTGACTGCTTGCTTTGGAAGGGAAGCCTGTGATGGAGTGCCTCCTAAGGGGTTCCATACAAAGCTCAGCTCAACTCTCAGATAAGCAGCTTGTATCTGAAGGCAGTGTTTATGTGTGAGTTAATTCATCTCCCTTAGAGGTTACAGAGGGATTTGAGCAGTTCATTCTCAGAAAAAGCAAGGATGAGTCTCCCCCCATGTCGATACTTGTGGGAGCCCTGAAAGAGTCTAGGTGCTTCCTGTCATGCACCTGTCTGATTTCCAAGTCAGAGAAAGCTGCACAGCCACAGCTAAGGAAAATTCATCCTCTGGTTTTGGAAAGGAAAGTCGAGCTCACTGTAAATTAAAGCAGGAAGTATAATTATTTCTGTTTAGATAGTGTAGATAGGACCCCACATGAGATCTCATCCTTGCTGTGGAGTGGATTAGGAAGAAAATAAACAAGCATGTTGGGAAAAGCAAAGATTGCTCATTATCAACATTTCCTAGAAGACTGTCAGAGCAGATCATCAGACCCACAGGCATGTCAGAAGAAATCAGATGAATAAGTATTATAAGTGATCTCCTTAGGTGCTGGAAAACTCACTGGATGTGCACTTGTTAGCTTGCTTTCCCACAGAAACGAAGTTATTAAAAAAAAAATCTAATAAAACTATCAGGTTCCAGTCCTTCTCCCTTCTCATGAGTGGCTTCTGAAGAAGCTGATTGTGAGACCAGCAAGACTGGATAAAGAGGGTCACACACTTTTGCATCCCAACAAGCCAATGAACAAAAGCTGTCTGAGTGGTGAATACTTGAATAGCACAGCTGAAAAAAAAATCATTCAAGAGTGAGCTCAGCACTCGCATAGATTAGAGGTAAAGAAGAGACATCTGAGAATCCGCCAACCATAAGACCTTGAGGTGGAACTTATCACCCCAAAAAGTACAAAAAGGACACTGTGCTGTGTTGGTGCTCGCAGCTCACAGTGCCTTTCCTCCTGCCAGGTCGCTTCTGTCCCCTGAGTCCTGTAGAGCCCTCTTTTGACAATAGGGCCTAATTCTCAGCACATATCCATCTGTGCCTGCCTGCTGAAACCAGAGGAAAAACTCCATAAAATGAGGAGGAAGAAGGGGGAAGAGGAAGGGTCAGAGTCAGGAGAGCTAAATAAGACCCAGAAGGCGCAGTCAGTAACTACTGGAAAGGATTGAGCATTGCGCGGCAGGGAAACTGTTCTCAGCTTTCCTGACAGATGTTTCTGACAGATGTGTTCAATACCCCACATCTCGTTTCATTTGGCTTTCCTCTCATCTCTTAGCCAGGGATGTTGATTCATGCATGCACAAGCAGATGTGCACCCTTCGGTGTCTGATGGGGCTTTCTATTCATCCCCAGGAGTCTAAGGCTGGACAGACCTTTGAGAATCAAAAGAAGGAGTCCCTACCACAGCTGATCTGTGAGCTGCCTTACCTTGAAATGCAACTTAACCTAAATGATGCTGGGCAGAGAAGGTAAAGCTGACTTCTATAAAAAGCAAACACTGTGGTGAGTGCTCCAGCAGCAGTGTTAGCAGGTGAGAAAACAAGGGCTGCCCAAAAATAGAAGAAAACATGAGATGAAATCTTTCATGTGTCACTTAACCACTTTGAGATGACATGGAAGGACGACTTGTCTTTCTTCTCTGAATCTTGAGCTGAGAAATAGAAGGAAAAAGGCATGTTCCTTGAATAGAAGGAAGCATCCTTCCGTGGCATTATGCACTTGTAGGCCAGAAAACCTGGGCAGTGTGGGCAGCAGGGCAAGGGAAGGAATTCTGCCCCTCTGGTGAGAGCCCACCTGGAGTGGTGCATCCAGCTCTGGGGCACCCAATGTAAGAAAGAACATGAACCTCTTGGGGCAAGTCCAGAGGAGGCCAAAGATGATCAGAGGGATGGAGCACTTCTTCTATGAAGACAGGCTGAGAGACTTGGGGTTGTTACACCTGGAGAAGAGGAGGCTCTGGGGAGACCTTATTGTACTTGTCAGTACTTAAAGGGGGCTACAAGACACCTAAAGAGGGACTTTTTACAGGGTCATGTAAGGACGTGTCATAGTAGGATACATGTCATGGTAGGACAAGGGGTAATGGCTTTAAATTAAAAGAGAGTACAAGCAGATTAGATACTAGGAATAAATTACTGTGAGGGTGGTGAGGCACTGGAACAGGCTGACCAGAGAAACAGTGGATGCTCCATCCCTGGAGGTATTCAAGGCCAGGCTGTATGGGGCTTTAAACAACGTGATCTAGTAGAAGTTGTGATCTAGTAGAAGTTGTCCCTGCGTGGCAGGGAGTTTTGAACGAGATGAGATTTAATGTCCCTTCTAACAAAAACCATTACGATTCTATGATCTTCTTTTAAGCACTATGATCTGACAAGGGCTAGAACAATAAAGTAAACACAGAGCCATACAATGAGCTTTTTACAGCCTGTTTGTCAGAGCAGGATGGCACTTGAAGGCAAACCTCATGGAGTTCTGCAGACCTGACACTGCAGCTCTTCAGATCTAATGTGTGATTCAGTTTATAACCTACAGGCTGACTGAGTAGTGTGGTGTGTGTTGCATTACATTGCACTGCTAACTGACTCTTCTGATGTGTGGTCAGAAAATGATTTGTAAATGTTTACTATCAAAAATGCTGTCACGAGCAACTCTAAGTAAGTTGGGCTAAAGTGGATACAAATCATCCCTATGATCAAAGCTTTTAAAGTTCAAATCTTTATTTAATCATGCTTCCTAGAAAGTTCTTGCTTTCACATCAATAATAAACTGTTATGCTGAGGCCCTCAATGAGCAACAATCAGGCTTGAAATCATAGGCAATGTTTCTCTTTGTGTTGGTACATCCTGTACAGCAAGATTTCAACTCGACTTGTGTTGCTTTGCACTTCAATGCTCACTACTTCAGTGTCACTCCTCACCCTCTGTCTAGTTCCCTGTTCCAACAACCAACCTGGTATCCTGCTCCATATGGCACCATGTCTTAGACCTGGCACCTTTTTCCACACACTGTGACATTTCCCTTCCTTCCCACAATGCTGTTGCACATGCCAGTGTTGTCTGCTTGGCTGTATGAATTTGGAGAGACTCTAACAGGTGCTGACATATGCCAAACTTCAGAAAATTAGTCTGTGTTCTTTTAACCCCATTAGGAGGTTTTCAGTGATGTGCAAGATGGCAGATCCTCAAAGTTATTAATCCTCTGGCACCTGCTGTGGTATTTAAACAGCTAAAAACCAATAAGGACCAGAAGCATTATCCTTTTGCACTCTTATAAATCTTTTTGTATGCTTACTCATGATGTGGGCTTCCAGACTGTCCTAGACTCTCACCTTTTATAAATCAATTCTCTGCTGGTTTGCAGAACTGGAGACCGGAGCCAATGAATCAACAGCTTGTTTTTCTCAACCAAAAATTTCAATTAGAATGAGGAGGCTACACAGACCCCTGCCTGAATATTTTGTAAAGCTTTGAAATAGTAAATCAAAAGCCCTTCTAAATTCAGCACTTCCCTTGTCTCCTCTTTTCCCTTTGAGTGGAGCAGGGACATAATACAGCATAGTCCTACAGCAGGAACAGTTTGTGGCTAGCAGCTGGATAAGCCTCCACCAGCCACAAATTAAGCAGTCCAGGTCTTGAAGCAGAGAGAACTAGTTTGAGTTTGAACACAGTCCAGCTTTGTTTTATCAACAACTATTTGTACGAAGCTCACAACTGAAGCAGCACAAGCATCAACAAAGTCGTTCAATCACTGGTTTGATCCTGAGGCACTTATACAGGCAAAGCAGGAGGTACCATCCTGAGAGCTTGCCTTTGGGACAGGCCTTTTGCACCATCCAGATGGGACTCGTGGGTGCTGTGTGTATGCCAGGTGAAATGGCATGCTGTAGGAGGTCCATGAAGAGGCTGTTTGTGAGGCAAAAGGGCTCTGCCAGTCCTCCCTCAAGCTGCTCCTGCACAGCAGCACAGATCCCAGGAAGTTCCACAGCCATGGGGGGTAAGGATATGGTGACAACCTGCAGCTGCTCAAGGGAAAGCTCATTGGAGGCCTCCAAACTGTGGGAGACATGGACAGAGCTGGGCTGAGAAATATGGGCTATCATGGGAGTCCTTCCATTCTGAAGTGATGTCAACGTGAGGTCAAACACACTTGTTAATCCTGGAAACACTGGGGATGCCATTGAGACAGCGGGATCACTGTAGTGCCAAGTGTGATAGGGTCTTCTTTTCTGTTCATGACAATGTCCTGAGATGTGAGATTCTTCTGGGCCTGCACTCTGGAGACAGAAAGCTGACATCATGCAAACTCCTCATGCCTCTCTCCACCCCAAGCCCTTATCAGATGTGCCAGACCTGGCTGTTTCTGTGTTACACTTCTCCTTTTGTGGCTTGGTCCATGCAACTCGATTCTCAGCTACCTCATCCCCTGTTTTATTCAAACCTGATGCTATCTGCACAGCAGTGACAGTACTTCTAATTTTACTCCTATGTATTTTAATTCTGAGCACAGATTGCCACAAACTATTGCCAGTCCTATCCTCCCTTTCCTTTTCCCTGCAAAACCATGCTGTGGTGCCACAGAAAAGCGTTCCACATCAGTTTGAAGATCAACTTCTTGTCATAAAGGGAGTAACTGTGGTTGCAAGGCAGCTCCCAAGGTCCCAGTTCAGCAGTTTGTCTCTGATCAGCAAAACATTTAAGCACATGTTTACCTGCAGACTGACGATTATACACCTTAGGCTTGCCAGAGCCTTTTCTCTCTCTGGTTTATGCACACCTAGAGATTCATTAACTGTTTCTAAGGGGGTCTGAAAGGTACTCAAGAAGAGCAAGCTTATCACAAGAGGCTTGTTTGCAACAGGGAAGGGTCCAGACTTCTGCTCAGGGAATGAAGAGACCATGGACCACTGCTTGAGAGCAGGACAGGTCTGACAGAGTCAGGCCATGAGCTTTAACAAAGGGCTGAGATCCCACCATCTGTCTGCCTGAAAAATATCTTACAGATACTTCCTTAGACTGAAAGCTGTGGAAATCTTGGTGTTTCCTATCTTCCCCACTATCTAGACAGAAATTACATAAACTGCCCATTTTTTCTGGAGCAAGGCTGTGTCAGATTCTTTTCTCACAAACCTGATCATGAATAGGCATCTGAATTCAGCCTTGGGGGCACTGTGCCTATTTCTGCTCTTGCTTCATCCCCCCCCATCCAGCCACAGCAAAATAAAGAAGCCTGCACGTGGTGAATAACCTGGGCCCATCCAATCTTACAAAGCAAATTTCCCATGTTTGCCCTTTATCGATCCATCTGCAAATGTGCATATGAAAGTAGGGAATTCATGCTGAGATTTACTAAAAATACATCTAACTCACCTTGTGTTTTAACTGGCCATTCAAATTACTTTCAGAAATCTATTAAGTGCATTATCATTTTTATTTTCAGTACAAAGGGGATTTTTTTTCCCAGCCAGTCAAGTTACTGTCTACTTTTACACAATAAATTGCTATAAATTAAGTTAGCAGCAGCATAAGCAGGTAATAGATCTCTGTCTCTGTAGTGGCAGCTGACAACATTATGGAAATGTAGAATGTCTATTTCTGAGTTTCTTCTAATGCTGATGAGTTTGCACTGATGTTTGTATCTCTCATTTCTCATTTTATCACCATCACTTCTAATGCAGTGATATCCCCCCTGCAAGCTTCTCCTTCCAGAGGCTTGATTTAGTCAAGTAAATCCTAAAGGCTATTTTTAAAATGAGCTGTAGAAAAATGCTTAGAGTTAGCATAGTGGATACCACTTAGGATTTTGTTTGAATACCAAAATTTTGTTTCAAAATAATAAAAGTTGCTGCAATTGAATGCATTCAGTTCAATAAAAATATAATCCATTTTCCCCTTGAAATACGCTCATAATAAAAGAGAGCATGTATTTTTGTTTTAAATCCATTTCAAACTTCCAACCCCTGCTGAAGGATAGCATGGAGCAAGTGAAGTAGGAGGGAGAATGCGAACATGAAAATTTGTAGCCCAAAATGTGTATTTGGGTGACACATAAAATGGTCTCCTTTTCTTTTCTACTTACTTTTCCACAACTCTGGCCATGTAAAGAAGGCTTTAAAAAGCATAGATTAGCACCAATTTGGAGGATTCTTTCCACCTCCAAATTATAATAGGAACTTATGGGAATAAGAATTAAGCCCTTAAACTTGTGAGAGTTTCCAACCCCCAGTATCAATGTAAAAAGAAAAAAAAAAGGTCAGTAGTTTCATAAATTACAGAGTAGGTGACCTTGGAAGAGTCTCTATCCAGAATTATGTTTGATGACCCTCAGTTCTGAAACTCCTATCTGCATCTTTGCAGAGCACAGCACTACTTTTTTGATTTTATGAGAGTTTGGTGAAGGTGGTCTTGAAATCTGTGACAAGGGCCAAGAGCCATGTCCGTCCCAGTACATTTGAACACAGTTGCCTTGGTCCATTTCCAGACCTAAAACTCCATTGAAAAGAGCTTTTTTTTGAGGAATAAAAGTAGGAGTTGGTTTTTGGTTGGGGGAGGGGGTGGGGGGGGGGAGGATCTGTTTAAAAAAGCAAGCCAGAAGAATCCAAATAACCTTTCCTTCTTCCCCCTGCCCTAGAGTTCAGTTTGTCATTGAAGCAAACAAGGAAGGAGCTGCTGAATCCACAAAGACCAGATCGTGATCACCAGAGGAAACTTTCTCCTGCTTTTGACACTGACATCTGAAGGGTTCCTGGAGACTGCTTAAGTTTGGTGAGATTTCTCTGGAAAGCAGGCAAAATAACACTGACTCCACCAGCCAGGCTATGCACCCATTCATCACACTGCTATGGAGCCTCAGAGTCTAATGGTTGTAGCTGGGGAGCTGACTGGAATTATTCCTGTTCCTAGGAAAACTTGAAGATTGTTCAAGACCAAAATTATTCTGATTTTTTAAATTCTCCAGTGTTCTTCTCTTTTCTTAGCACTTTGCTTTAGCATTTTATTGAGCAAGCCAACTGCAACACTGGAACAAGAACAAACAGTGCCATTAAAAAATTCCTGTTATCCAATTTCATACCTGAGCCATGGATTCAACCTCTGTTGGTTCCAGGGACATTCTTCGCTCTCAGCCAAAGCTAAGTTAGTTACCTTACATTACCTTGGAAAAATATAAGATATCTTAATGACACAGCCATTAGCATGAGTATATACCAGCGTCTGCAAGCTACAAACTGGGACAATTTCACAGAAAAAAAAAAAAAGTTATCTGAAAAAAAAAGAGGTCTTTGTGACAGTACCAAATGGAGAACACAGATCTTTTGCTGAGGAAGAGGCAAGTGTTTTCTTGGTCGGTATAGCTGCTCTCGCATACACTAGAAGCTGGGAGCTTCTAGTGTATGCAAGGAGCACCCCAGAGCACACAGCTGTGACCAGAAATTCAGGGCAACAGACCAGAAATGACACTGCTGCCATCTAGAGATTTTTGTAACCATTTGAGCTCAAGGAAAGATGCTGTAAATCTTGCTAGGTAGTGAGTGCAGAATAATACAGACATAAACTGTGAACCTACCCGTGGTAAAGAGAGGAATACAGTGAAAAATACAGTGCTGGATGTCTCCAAAACATAATGAACATAATGTTGTGTAGATCCACGTTCAGCCCAAAAGATATCGCTGAGACATTACTGCTAGTAATGACCAGAGCAGGAACATTTAAGAAATGATGCATTTGACATTTATGTGATCATTTGTCTCCTGTGAGCATTTCTTGTCAGGTTCTCAGGATTCAAATTTGACTTCTGTTCTGGAATGTGGCAGGGCTCTGCTTTCCAGAATGGAAGGGTATAAATAAAAAATTTATTTCTAACTACAGTAATTACACTAGAATTAGCACAGAAATTCCCACCCTTTTTTAAAACTGTGCTCCTGTACTCCAATAAACATGAAAGCAGGAATTTCCACTGCTTCATTTTGTCATGGCACGAAGCTTCATTTTACCAGTCATTTCCCCCTCTACTAAGGTCTCCTTTCTCCTTCTTTCACAAAAAAAATCCTCAGGGACTGGTAGTCACTCTTCCTTATATAGTATACATTTCCCATCCCTTCTCCATCTTTTCACTGACGTTTCAATCTTCCTTTATATAGGAGTTTTTCCATGCATAGTCTCATCACAGTGGTCTGACTAAAACACACTGTTCTCCTCATTTGGAGTAGTTCTAAATTGAACTGAAAACTCCTGCTGAAGAGATGGCATCAATTTGCATAATATTCCACACACCATACTTGGTGCATTTTGCTTCTCTTTAACCACTATTCATTTGTTGAATGTTCTGAAAATATGCAAACACACTTAATAGAAATGGAAGAAAGTCTGTTACTTTTCTCCTTGTTAGATCTTAGGCACTGTCCTCATCCTCCCACCTATCAGAGCGTGTAATTTACCAGTGCTGTTTCCAGGACAAATGTGTCTAAAGAGTCCTAAATTTCAGCTCAGTAATAGGATTGCTAAATCCAAATTTAGAATGATCCAAATAAATATATAGAGTATTTAGCCCAGCCTCACTAATTTTACTAGAACCCTGCTGTGGGGGTGTTTTGAGCTGTGCTAATTTGCAAATTTCTTGGCAATAATCATCTTTTCTTCAGGTTCCTTCAGCTGGAAACTAATGCATTTCAAGAAGGAAAAAGTGAATAAAACAGCAACAACTGAAATAGACTCAGTGGGGGAGGTTTTCAGATTTGGTTTTTATTTGGTCATTTATTTTATCAGAAAAAGCAAGCAGCCCAACTAAATAAAAAAGAAAACTCTTTGCTTATGAAATCTAGCAGACAATACAATGCTCTCAAGTGATGTGGTAAAAGCTTCCGTTACCTGAGACATTTAACTGTGAATTGAATCTAGGACTGTAAAACACCCCATTCTTTCTGTGCTCCAAGTGCAGCACCAATTCTCAATAGCCTTCCCTGGCTGGTACTGTTCAGAAAAGAAATGAGTTATGCCTGGGATATACACTGATATAATCTCTCTACTTCTCTCTACATAAGTAAACTGTTTACATCCTGCATAGAAATAAACAACAGGTTTTGGGTTGTTGGTTTAATTTACATTCCCCCATTCTGAAATAATGACTAAAACCCACCAAACTCTTCCAAAATAAATGTGGGGCACACAGACCCCTGTGCCTTTTTTAGGGCCAGCACTTCTTGGGAGAACAAGTTCTCCCCCATGAATAGTGGACAAGTGATTGGTACACAGCCCAGGCACACAGTAAGGATTTGAGAATCACTGGAAAGCTGGTAAAAACAGCTTCTCAGACTGTCACAGCTTCAGCATCCCCAGACAACATTGAAAACTCTCAACTACCATCTGGAGAGCAATTGATGAAAGAAATTTCAAAATGCTGTTGCATGGTACAGTGAGCGACGAGCTGAAGGAGCTTCCTCTCTGATTCATATTGAAGCACCTTAACTTCTGAAGGCTTCTGATGTGCATTACAAAGAAAATGTTCTCATTTCAAGTTTATCCCATGTTTGTACTTATGCTTCAGACCAATACTGTCTTCACACAAAAATTTTAAGTTCAGCTTTATGACTCTTCTGTCTGCTTGGTGCAAAGCATAGTTAAAATTCATTTTATAGAGGCCTTTCATTCCTCCCCCTTTCCCAGCATTAGCTCAGTCACAGCCTGGACTGAAGAACTCCCAATTAGGTATTTCTCTTGTATCATGTTTTGATGCCACAGGTCATCATTTTTACGTTCTCTTTTAACCCAGAAAAGTGAGCTTGATTTAATTTTATTTCAGATTGTGGCACAGTGAGATGTGAGGCTTCTTGAAGCAATTTTGCTAACAAACAATAGTGCAATCAAAAAACAATCACCGTCTCCCTGACTAGCTATAGTTACCCCCATACCAAGGGCTAACTGCTTTTATATATTTGATGAAAGAGGGGTTGATGTCTCCATGCAGTACAGCTTTTCTTTCCTTTGAGTGACATATTCTATTTGCAAAATGAGTGCAGGTATGACAGCTCTCTATAAATACGCCAGAGCAAAAACAGCAACAAGAGACAATAATTATTTTGGCTAAAATAAGATGGTGGCATAAAATCAAATGGATGCAAGCTAACTATGTATACATTTAAGCTGGTAATTAGGAGATGGTTCCTAACCATCAGACAAAAGAGAGTCTGGAACAGTCTCACCATGAGCATTGTGGGGACCTGAGACTTGATTATTTTGAAGATAAAGATTGATCAGTTTACAATAGGGATTGAATGACAGTAGGCCTACAATAGCAGGGAACAGCATTCGCTGACCCAGATCATGTTGTCTTATCCAGTAACCCTGAAAGCATTGAAAATTACCTGTTATGTAGAACACATAAAATGTCCTGCTACACCACCAGCTTCTCTCAACCCGTACCATTCTGCAATGCATAACTCTTTGTTATTTCTCCCCTGCTCATCACATCAGAACATCTCCTCGACTTTACTGTGACTCCAGCCTTGGTGAGTCTGGAGCCCTTTGCACGTCACCTCTTGCCCGTATTTTTGCAGCAGCCATATTGCATGGCATACTACAGTCACAAGCTGGGCATTACCAGCTGGTATGTCAAGAATTTTGCAGGCAGCACTGTCCTGTTGCCACACTCTGCAAACTCCACTGCCACTTTCCAGCTGTTCAGGGAACAGTGAAATCTGCTTTTCATAAAAGTTCCGATCTCCAGCAATGGCATCTGTATCCAGAAGCAGAGGCAATATGCAGGCTTGGTCACAGAAATAGCCATGACTATCAACATTACTTGGAGAGAAATATTAGTAATAAGGTAGTTTCTGCTACCCAGTAAAGGACAGATGTCAACACTGTAGGTCTGTCATAAACAGAAAACTGCAGGAATGAAGCACCCCAGAAATACAGGCTTTTATTCCTAAAGGTGAAGGACCATGCTACAATGTCTAAAAAAAGAAGAGCAGGTCAGTCTGACCTGTACAGAAGAGGGCTATAACGGAATCAAGGTACGAAAGGAGGAATTCAAATAAATTAACAGATTCAAGAGGGGTAAAAGGAAAATGCAAATCAAGAACACAGATAGAGCGGAATGCCTGATGTTGTATGGGACCAGGGTTGTAAGCAGACATCAGGAAAGTCTCCAAGGAGCAAGCACGGAGGGAGACCTCAGTGCTGAAAGCAATGCAATGGGCTTTGCATGACCCTGTGAAACTCAGATTAAACCAGTTCTATCTTCCTGGCAGGTGGTGAGAAGGGAGACAACAAAATCAGTGAAAAAGAGGCAAATTCAATGCTGACTGATTGCCTGCATTTAGCCTTTCCTTTCTGTGTATCAGCCCGGTATTGTCCTTTTCCCTTTGCTTAACCACATCCAGGAGCAGGCTCTTCCTCTCCAGACCACACAAATCCTACTGTAATTCACTGTACTTTTCCCTTACCAGATGGACACTGACTTCCCACCTCATCTTAGCTCTCTCAGCATGAATACAGAGGGTGCAGCACGAGGAGCAGGGGGAGAAGGTGTGTCCCCACTGTGACAGATGCTGTGGCTCCAGGGAACATTCAGGCTGCTGTATTGACATTACAAATTAATGCATACACCATTGTGGTTTCATTAATGACTGTACTGAAAGATGAAGAGGGATGAAAATAAATGCATCCTGCAAAAAAGCAAAGACAAATGGGAAGTAATTTAAATAAAGCCCCAACACCGAAACAATGTATATAACAAATCTTTTGAAGTCTTAATACTCTAAGGAAGCAAGTCCTTGAATCCAAAGAGGAGTCACCAGCATTGTTTATAAATAAGACTAAGGAAATAATATGGGTGAGGCAATCGGCAAGCAAGCAAAGTTCATTACACCTAAAGTCACTGTGACATCGTGGTCACCTCCTCCACTTTCCTTTTCAAGGGCACCTTGGTATCTTTAACATACAAGTCTTGTAATGTGCACAGAGAAGAGTAACAATGTCTGTGCAAAACAAGCAACAAGGCAACAAGTGCTGCAAGAGTAGCACTATCTGTGTGCTGCTTTCTTGGGTAGGTGGAGAGCAGAGGGTTTAAACCAGCTCCTATTCCAGTTAGTGCCAAATCATCTTGGAATCTAAGGGAAAAAAATATGAAAAACTGGGACAGGAGTGAAAAGAGATTTATGATTTGCAAAACCATGACAGGTAAAATTGATAATTATTCACACAGCTCTGAGTGCTGAATTTAATTCAATACATAACTTGGTTGTAAGCTTGTGCTCATGTTATTATTCATTTGATAGTATAGGGGTTAAAATGATTTTGGGTTGTAATAGGTTGTGGGAACAGTAGGTAAGCCTTAGGTGTTGTCTTTGTTAGGTAGAAGTGTGGTCATGAGAACTGCACCTGTTCTCATGTGTGGGTTTTGCAATAATTGCCCTTAACAAGATGATTGTTTAGTAAAAACAAGTAAGAACGATAATTCAATTATAACAATCATGAGAAACGAGGGGGGGGGTAGTTGGATGAAGGGGGGCTGCAGCTTATGCCTGGGTGGAAACAATATATGTAATAGAAATGGTAAAGTCATGCTCAAGTTCAATAGAACAATATTGAATCGACAAGTAACTGCTGACGGTTATGTAAGGGACAGTATAAAGCTGTATCCATTGCAGATCCATGTTGGAATCAATTTGGGTACGGTACCCCGATTCCCAGAGCTCTTCAAATAAAAGCACCTGCATATAATCATTCTGTGATTATGTGTTTCTACGCTAACACATTCTTCCCACACTCATTGCACTTGAGACACCACAAAACAAAGTACTAAAACCCAATGAAACAAAAGAGGGCTACTAAATCTAGAAGCTTGGACTGTTGTTCAGTCAGGAGAAAATAAGCAGACAAGGATGAATGGTAGAAATAAAGTGGGGAACACAAGACCAGATTGGGTGGCTTCATGGGCAGTAAGCCCTTAGCACATAACTGATCTTGCATTAAGCATAGGGAACTATACTCACATCCCAAAATGTTCTGCACTGGCAAAGGCATTTTATACAATATGTATCTCAGAGCCAAGAGGACACCTGAGAGAACACACCATGTACCCTTTTGCAGTTTCTCTCCCAGGAATGTAGGTAAAAGAATGCAAGATGCTCTGAGCAAAAGGAAAATCAATATTCTCACAACAGTCTGGACTGACTGAAGCTGCTCTTAAGGTCTTAAAAGCTATAGGGACTGTTTGATTTTCTGATTACCTCACTTTGACCTCTTATATTCCAGAGTACAAAGAAACAAGTCTGTCAAGTGTTCAGGACTTGAAGGGGTTGTGACTCTCTTAAATTTTCTATCAGCATTCTGACATTTTCCCCACCTGACCTGTTTAATCTAAGTGTATACTCTAAAGAGATTCCTGGATTTTCTAGAAAAGCAAAATGCTAAGCTGTCTGAAAGCACCCAATAAATGCCAATGTTTTGTGTTTCTGGTTCCCTTTATGAGCTCTGAAGAATGAGAATGATTGAAATTAATTTTTCTGAGCATTTCTTCACTGATGAAAAGTGCAGTAGAAGAATGGACTATATGTTATTGTTGTTCCTATTACAATTCATATTATTATTGCTATTATGTTTGTTCTGTGGGAGGAAAAAATCTTGGATCTCAACAGGGGAAGTCTGAATTATTGGTGCTTCAGTGGCTTTATGTGCAAGTATCCTGCTATATGCTAGTTTTTGCAAATTCACCTGCAAATTCATTCTTTCTCATCCACACACAGTCCCTGACACAATCTATTATCTATGAACCATCCAGCACTAAAACCATTAAACTGCAGGGGAGCTCAAATGCTTTATCTTTCTAGGGTGCAGAATATCAAACATACCATCCCCACACGTTTACTAGCTATCACTACCAAATGCTTGCTATCATCAAATACCAGGCTAATTTAAGCTCTCAATTTTCAAAGCAATCTGAAACCCTGTTCCTTTGGGTTGCATGTGGCCTCTCCCAACCATGCTCACAGCTTCTGACTTGCTCGCAATTTGCGTCCAACTGACCCATAGGCCAGGAGCTCCCAGGAGCTACCTGATGTTTCTGTTATGTCCATGGATGTTTTTGTACAGCCCATAATAGGAGCAACAAAGCTGAAGACTATAAAAACACAGGAACTATGATTTTGTTGTGCTATGCATTGTTGAATGGGTTATGGATCCACCACTGAACTCCTAGAAATATCATCAAGGTGCAGAAGTAAAGGAGCAGGTCATGTCAGGTTCAACTCTGGCAAGATCCTGGTCATAAATTTACAGTGTCACTTGTCCACCTTGGTGATTTCTCCCTGAGTGATTTTAGTTTCCCTAGCAGCACACGTGCACATGGATGAGAACATCTGTATAGGCTTTGTGCCCAGCATAGGGGCTGCTCAGTTTTTCCCTGATGTGTTAGAGCTGCTGCACTTGCAGACCTTGATCTGTGTGTACAGGCTGTACCCCTCACTTTGGATCAAACTACACTTTCACAAAGCATAACAGGCATAGGCCTCCATTCTCTTCAAATTCCTCTAGGCCCTACTGTACTGTGAATAATTACTGTCATCATTCTGTTCTTGTTAGGGCACAAAAGCATGAGCAGGACCAGAAGGGGATCTGCAGGGCCTGGGAATGGCCTGCATGGGTCGGGTTTAACTTCAGGCATGGCTGGGAAGCGTAGTCTGCAGACAGCACGTGACTCTGAGCAGCCTCTGCCAAAGAGTCACAGGGGTATGTGCCGGCATCTAAATAAAAATACAACTCTTTCACCAGTGGAGATTATGGGATTTAAGGTAACAGTGAAATGAGGTTTGTTGAATCTCCCAACAGGTCAGAGTGAAGAAGGGCTAACCTAGTGGGGATAGGGCTTCTTTTCTGACTTGGCTATTTCCTGAGTCTTTTTTTAAACCTCTGTCTTGAAGCCTTGCAACAATGAATGAGCCCTTTAGAATATGCTAGGGACATTTTACCTTTCTCTTGGCTGCCACCTTGGGACAATCGATCAGAATGGGTGCGAGGATTGCATGATGCCTTCACAGGCAGTAATCCCAAGTGTGCTGTTCAGCCGTACTTACCTCTGCCTCAGCTGGCCCCGAATCCCCCGCTGCGCAGTGAATCCACTCAATTCCTCGGAGAATCACATAGTCCTGAGGGAGAGATGTGCCCATCCATGTGCATGTGTGACTAATCTCATGGAAGTGCTCGCTCTGTGGCTGTTTAGTAACAGGATTTCACCCTTTCCCACTAACCCACCGCGGCAGCAACAAGCAGCCAACAACTAGCCTGGGCTGCAAGCCCAGCTGGCTCAGCCTCCTACAGACAGGGACGACAAGAGAGGGAAGCTGTGCCGGGACCGCGCAGCACCCGCGCACACCAGGAGGAGGCTGCGCCACGCAAGGGGCAAGGTGGGCATCCTCGGTGTCAGAGCCGGGGCGGGGCACAGACGTCCCACGGGTGTCCCCCCGTGTGTCGGGCACAGACGTCCCGCGGGTGTCCCCCCGTGTGTTGCACGGCTCCAAAGGGACGCGCCGCTCCCGGGAAGCAGCCCCGCGCCACCTCTGTTGTCGTCCCTGTCTGTAGGAGGCTGAGCCAGCTGGGCTTGCAGCCC
>JAHLSL010000059.1:2041325-2053815 GCA_025920805.1 Petroica traversi
CACAAAGGCAGCTAGGGGTAATTGAATCAATCCTGTAGGAGCAGAAGATCGATCTTTTCTTGCCAAGCTAGTCACTGGCTGAGGAGCAAAAGCTGTTTGCTCAGAGAGAACCATAGTGTGGCTGTTCCACAGCAGCACTTTCCTGCTGCATGCCCCTAGCTGGAGCAGTAGCTCCGTTAAAGGAGGCCTGAAACTTGGGGGTCAGAGGGTGGGTTGCTGCAGGCCTGGCTAAAAGGAGTGCTCTCTTCTATCCCCTCTCCCAGACTGGCATTCAGAATGGCTGCAGTGGTAGCATTGGGAAGCACAGCACAGGGATGCACACCTCTAATACAAAACGTGTGGTCCTCTAGCTTAAAAAAGAAAAAAATCTCTTGTAATTTCCTTCTGCCTAGTCCCTTCTTTTCCATCACTTCATCTGAGATTCAAGGGTTTGAAATCTCTTTAAACATCCCACGCTTTGGTACCATGGCTCCTGACAAAAAATGGCTTTGACACAGTTTGGGTACACTTTTGTGTGTCATGAAAATCACCCTCAGTTGTCTTCTCACCCTCTTTATATTTTTGTAGATAAATTAGTTCAGTGATTTAGATATTTTATAAGAAAGAGGTCGTGTTTACTATATTTGAAATAATACAACATCCATTTTGATTACAAAAAAAACCCAGATCTGTCAAGCCTGAAGAGTGACTACTCCTTTCCTTTCCAACTGATTTCCAGAGAATCCTTATTTTGGTCAGAGAAAGCTTCCCAGTTTATGTAGTGATTCTTCTTTATGGGAGGGTTATTTTCATTCTCTGTTTCTCAGATCTTTTCCTATAGATGGGAACGGGGGAAGGAGCCCAGACGTGGCAGCTCATTCACAGGCTCCTGCAGGACCACCATGGCTTATGATGGCGCCAAGAAGAAAGAAGGTATGACTGCTTCATAATCTCAGAAGGATTTACAAAAATCAACATAAATATAAAGAGTGCCCTTTGCAGCCCTTGCCAGGCTATGCAGTCAGAGTGGGAAAGGAAGCTAGTGTGCTGTGGAGCCCTTAAATTTAACCTGGCCAAGTTACTGGGGGATCCCAAGCCCTTGACTCCCAGCCCTTGACTGGGATTAGAATTTGAGAGAAACAGGTGGTATTTCCTAATGTAGACACCCTGATTGGGAACTCTGCCACTGCAGCCTTTCTTCTCCCTGCCAGGTCAGCGGGACAGGGACAAAGGATAATGATATGTTTAGTCATGCTAGCATTTCTAGGTCCATTTGTCTTTAGGAAGGAATTTATAGGCGTTAGAAATTAAATCTGGAGTGATTGTGTAAGAGCACCAAGCCCCATCCCTCTGGTCAGACAGTACAGACTGTTATCTTTCAGGCCTCTGTGCTTGTTGGGTTTTGTGCATCCCTCTGTGCTAACATCCTCTGTTAGCTTATTTTGTGTGTGGTCCACTTGTCTGCCATTCCTTAATCTGGTATCTCATGTCTTCCTTTTTTCCCATCGCACATAAATGACAGAGTTCCTAGAGAGTCACCGAGGTGTGGATGACGGGCTGGCACCTGGCAGGATACAGCGAGAGAAAAAGCGCTCATACAAGGATCTTCTGCAAGAGGAAGATGAGATAGCAACTCAGGTAGAAATCCTCAGAGAAAAGGGTCAAGGTGTAAGGACATGCATAAAGGTAGTGAGGGAATGGGATGGAATAGGTTTCTTGTCCTTTTAGAATTTTTTTTTTTTAGAGGTGCATGTAGAGGACAGCTAATCATGTCCTGTATTGTTCAGTAACTTTCCTGGAGAAAAGGAGGGGATCAATTCCTGATTCTGATTTTTCAGGCCTCAGCAAATAAAGTAGTAGGAGTGTTGTCCTAGTGTTGATGTAGAACCTTGCAAGTCAGAAAATGCCATGAATAACTTCTTACACGCGTTTAAAAAAACAGCATTTGCAGTCGTATAAATAGCCAGCTAAAGACAGATAGAACATTAACTGATGTACTGCTGTCTTCCTGATTCTGCAGACAGCCTGAAACAATAGCTCTTGAGAGGAATGAACTTGCCCTGTTTACCTCTTTGGGGCCTTAACTCTTGAAACCACATAGTGGTTTCTTCAAAACTTTCCTCTTTGAGCTAGAATTTCTACTGTTGTCTCAAAGGTGGCTATCTAGTGATTTGGGGTTTTTTTATCTCGAAAGCAAGTTCTTGTTTAAAATCTTCTACCATGCAGTTGGAATTCTTTAGAGGAGCTTCAATTTCAGATTAATAAATTGATCAAAACAGAGATAATAATTAGGTGACATGGCATATTAAGGACATATGTTTGGCTCGTCATTCTATTTGCCACCTCTTTGTATCTCCTGTCACTTCTTTTTCAGCATAGTAAACGTGAACTGCTTGCCTTTGTTTTCAAGGCTTGACAGTCTATGCATCTGAAGTTATTTCCTAGCTTTGTTAAGGGGTAGATGTCTGCTTTTTATCAGCTTACCAGCTAATCTCCAAGTGATGGCTTTCACTGCCCATATCTCAACACTTTCTAAATGTGCTTTTTCAAGTTTTTTTTTATGTTGCTCCTCTAACTTGGGGGGGGCTCCCTCTCAGTCTTTCGGTGCCCTTGGAGCCCTGTTGTGCTGCAGTGCCTACAGAAAGCTTGATGTCATTTAGGTGACTGTTGTGCTGAAACCAGTCCTGACTAATGCCATTTTTTATATTCTCCTACCTATCTGTAACGTGTTTTTTCTTACTTTAAACCTACACTGTGTGCTTTTGGGGACAGAGTAGGTTTCCTTTTAGCACCTAGAATGATGATCCTGATTCATACCTACAGTTCTTTGATGTTACTATAGTACAAATAAGTTTTGATACCTCCTACAAATTTTTATCCTTGTTAGTAATCCATGTGACTCTCATATTATTTCCCTCCTTTTCATCAGCAACTTTTTTCTTCTTATTCCAGGACAGTGAGTTTTTTCCAGGGACAGAATCTCACAAAAAGAAGAGAAAGCACTCCTCTGATGAGTTCTGCTACAGAGGTAAGGTAGTAATCAAGCAGGGGAAGGGGCTAACAGATCATGACTTTAGAGAAAGGATGCTCTTAAACCAGTGTCATCAGCTTTGTGGTTGGCATTTTATAGGAGGAGAGTACATCAACCTGCCTTAGAACAAGTAATCAGAAACCTGACACTGACAGCAGAAGATTAGGGATTTTTATTTTCAGAGTCTATCTTAACAAATTGCCATAGTAAGGGGTAGAGATCTTCCATCCTCTTTTCATTGGCCGGTTATAGTTTTCTAACTCATGCTTTCACATTTGTCATTTGCTTTTCTTTTTTTCCTCTTGTATTACAAACTAATTATACTTACAGGTGATATAGCTTTCTCTGAAATTATAAAAATAGAATATCTGAGGTTGATAAATAAATGTTTTTCTGCTCAGTTATTCTCACAATTAAAACATTAGCCAGAAAATGACAAGTGGGTTCATAGAAGCTTACACATTTAGGATTTATTTTTGGCACAATAGAAGGAAGAAGCTAAGCTGAAATTTCATCTTTCATCCAAACCTGTCCACAGAATGAAAAAGGTTATATTTTCAACTCATAGGTCTCACCTTGGCTCAAAATGTCATGAAAACTTTGCACTTGAGATGTAATTTCAGTTAGATGTATTTTCATCAAAATAATTTGTATTACAACTGACAAATGGACTTCCACAAAACTTCAGAATCTTCCTGCTGTCTCTCCCTTCTGTAAATTATTAGACTAGGTCAGGTGTCACAGCCTCTGAATTGTATCAGTGCTGAGCTGTAATCTGTAAATCTGTCACCTGTAATAGTAAAGCTCACAGGATTCTCACATCCCTTCTTTGCTGCCTTTAAGGGAATCATCTCAATGTACAATTCTCTTGATCTTTTTCAGGTGTCTCGCCTTTGGATCTACCATCAAAGAAAAAGAAAAAAGCAGCTTCTAGCCCATCCTCAGCTGATACAACCATGGATTTACTCAAGGCTATCAACTCACCTTTGGCCACAAGCTCAAAGTCTTCAAAGAGGACCTCTGAAAAATCATCTCATTCTTCCTCTGGCCATTCTGAAAGCAGAAAGGAGCACCCCAAGAAGAAGCTGAGCGGGAGCAGTGGGGAGCACTCAGTGGATGACAGCAGCTCCCACAAATCTAAAAAAAATGAAACCTCTTTACGTGAACACGGAGACACTTACTCTTCGTGAACCTGATGGCTTGAAGATGAAGCTCATCCTTTCACCAAAAGAGAAAAGTAGTGCAGCAGATGATGATTCTTTATCCTACTCCTCAGCACCAGCAGCTGCAAAGAAATTTTCAAAGAAATCATCTCGAGATGAGCAAGGCTCATTCCTGCAGGGGCACGATCTGCAGAGCTTCCTGAAGTCATCCCGGAAAAAGCACAAACCACCTCTGGACTCGCATCCACCTTCTGAGAGCTTTGGAGCTGACACCTCCCTTCATTCAGAGGGCCATGGAAGTGAGTATGAGGCTTCAGGTATGGAGGCACTACCAGAATCTGGTTCTTCTTCTGGTGGAGAGTTGGAGGCTGGAGAGCTGGTGATAGATGACTCCTACCGGGAAATCAAGAAGAAGAAGAAGTCAAAAAAAAGTAAGAAAAAAAAGGACAAGGAGAAACACAGAGAGAAGAAGCACTCCAAGTCTAAAAAGAGTTCTAGCCACTCTCCTGTGGCAGTAGCAGAAGTAAGAGTGTCACCACCACCTCCCAGTACCCCCTATGTTGTCCCTCCACCTCCTCCTGCTTTTCACTCCGATGGTCAAGGTGAGAAGAGGAGGAAAAAGGAAGACAAGGAGAAGGACAAGGCTGAGAAATGGGAAAAGGAAAGAGAGAAGGACAAGGAAAGAGAGAAGGAAAAGGAAAGAGAGAAGGACAAGGAAAGAGAGAAGGACAAGGAAAGAGAAAGAGAAAAGGAAAGAGAAAGAGACAAAGTAAGGAAAAATTGGAGGGAAAATAGAAATTGGATGGCGGGTAATGGTGAATTAGGCACTCCATTAAAAAGGCATGTTAAATTGAAGTGAAGGATAACTGATATCAATTATCAGTGGTTTAACTGAAACCTGAAATGTTTGGAAAAATATGTCAGCCGCTGTGATTTCTATTTGTAGCTGAAGGAATATATGTTCTTCTGGCTTTGTGGCACAGGCAGTCTTTAGCCAGTAGAGGTTTTCTGGGAAAGGTATACTCAATTTTGCTGGTACAGGTCATGTACCAAGCACATCTGCATTGTTTTGTAATGACTGGCTTCAGCTATTCCCAGGCAGACTTTTGGACTAGTGATCAATATTCTTGTAAAAAGGAATCAAGCTGTTACCTGAAAATTGAAAATATTTACCCATTTACTCCTGTATTCAAATGAAATTCTGATTCTTATAGACTACCATGTTCCCAGTTTTTTTCCTGTTGTTATCTATTCAGTTTTCCATGGTTACTGCATAAAGATCTGATTAGCAGGAATAGTAGCTAGCATATGAACAAGTTTACAAATGAGAGAACTTTAGCTCTGTAAGTAAATAGGGAAAGCAGCTTGTGCATGCTCAGATAGAGAAATAATGCTTTGTATGAGGAAATGGGTAGACAGATCCCAGATGTGTTCAGCCAGCATCCTGTTCTATTTGGGAATTTTCCCCTGATCATAGCTCAGCAATTGCAATACCTTTGCTGTCAAAGTACTACACAGTCACTATTCCTGCCAACTGGAAGTACTTTGTAAGGATGCAAGAATGGAACAAAATATCATGAGGACTAAATTGTTTTGACAGATCTATAATATGTACTGTGAATAGTATCACAGACACTGGGTTTTATTATAAGTTTTAAAACTGAGATACATTAACAAAGTTTTTTGTTGATCCTGAATTTATAATAGCTGCTTGTTGAGTTTTGCAAGATAAGCCTTGTCCTAAGACTGGCTCTGGCTGATTCCTGTGCTTTGATAAAGACTAAATTCAGCCAGAAGATGTAAAGGACTGCTTTTTAAGGTTCCTGATCTAAGTATCATATCTTTCTTTAAGTCTTCAATAAATGCCAAATTCTTACTAATTTGGAGAAGGTCTCATCATAATTAAAAATCTTTGTTTCCTTTCTTCTTCTGACTAGCCAAAGAAGAAAAACATGTCTGCTTATCAGGTGTTCTGTAAGGAATATCGTACAAATATTGTATCTGAGCACCCTGGAATAGGTAAGAGAATAATCCAGCCTTCTCTTCTCTTGATTATGCACCAGTCAGATTAATAGAAGAACATATTGTCTCTCTTTCAGACCAGCTTCTTGATTTTGACATAATGAAAAGAATCTGCCAGTGTTACTTAAAATAAGAGATGGCAAAGGGAACAGGAGTAGATTTCATGGTTGTATTATAATTTTATTTTAACCAAGTTGTGAATCTAGATAAAGTGCTTGCTAGCTTTTTCTTTACTTAAAGAGTTTCCTTCATTGTGTCACTTTTTTGTAAATACACTGTGATTTCATCTTCCCTGTATCAGCTTTTTTTTTTTC
Source organism: Petroica traversi (assembly GCA_025920805.1). NCBI lineage: Eukaryota > Metazoa > Chordata > Aves > Passeriformes > Petroicidae > Petroica > Petroica traversi. The sequence goes on from JAHLSL010000059.1 coordinate 2,047,835, forward strand.
ATTTTAAAGAGTAAAAGGAGTACACATTATTAGGACTGTGGAGAGTTTCAGTTGTGGAATGGCTGGGCCTATATTCACTCCATGATTTTACAATCAAGTTTAATTTAACATTTTTCTTCCTTGTTTCTGCCAGATTTTGGAGAGCTAAGTAAAAAACTGGCAGAAGTGTGGAAGCAGCTACCTGAGAAGGATAAACTGGTAAGTGTTTGTGTAAGATCTTTTTGTAAAATTACTTCTGTGAACTAAGTTCTTAGACCAGAATGTGTTGGCAACATTGCCACAATACCCTGAAATACGTTATCTGTATCCCTAAAGCATGTAAAACTGGAAAGTATGGAAATCTTGCCCTTGCAAACATAAAAGCATTCATTTTCTTCTCATGGGATTGCTTTACCTGTTAGCTACCAAACATCATTCTGCCTCCAGGTCCTGGCACCAGGTAACAGAACTACCTAATGTTATGAATCTTTCTTTTCTTACCATGGTAACTACAGATCTGGAAACAGAAAGCTCAGTATCTCCAACACAAGCAGAATAAAGCAGAGGCCACCACTGTGAAGAGAAAGGCATCATCTTCAGATGGTGCACCAAAATTGAAAGGTAATTGTTGCACATTATTTGCTCTCATCTCTTTTCTTGGACAGGGAAGGTAGTGTTGCCTGTGGAATTAAAAACAAAAGTCCCTACCTGCCTTACCTCCCTACCTGCTTTCCCACAAAACATGACATTTAAATCACAAGTCAAATTAATTTTTCTGAGGGAGTGAGAATGATGTCAGCATTTTCATAAAGATTTCCTTATCTCATTCGTAGAATGGTATTTGTTTTAGCAGTTTAGGGATTGAAATGTAAAATAAGAAGAGGCAAAAAGGAGATTCTAGTGGGATTAGTTTGCTGCTAGAGGAAAGATGGGGTGTTCTTGGTTTAACATCTCTGATACCAAATCTCCCCAATTGCATTGAGCTGAGGTAGATGTTCTGTATATGTGAAAAAAAAGTTTTGACTCCAAAGACTATGGGACTGGGGCAACAGAACTATTTAAGCACCTCATGCCTATGAGATTTGAACTTTAGTAACTAAATAGGCTTGTGAGTAAAATAGTGAAAGCAAGGAATATGGAATTTTAATTTGTGTGTTTCCAGCTTCTCCAACAGGAGTGATTTCCCCTCACAAAAAATCCCCCACCAGCACCATGGTGGTGCCTTCCTCACCAGCCAAAGTCCCTGAGACAGATCCTATTGATGTAGCTGCACATTTACAGTTGCTGGGTGAATCTCTGAGCCTCATTGGACACAGACTGCAGGAAACAGAGGTGAGTCTGTAACCAGCAATGCCACAGTGTTGTACTGTTATGTACACAATGCATTGAAGGGGATGATTATTTTATTTTCTTAAAAGTTTAAGCAATGGTTTTCTGTTAGGAAGGGAAACTAAAGGTGATATGCCCTGTTTCTTTGATCCATTGCTCTGTATTTTCAGTGAAATAAAAAGCCTCAGTAAACAGTAAGCATCAAATAAAGATAGGTGCTTTGCAGCTCTAAGTCTTCAGTCTTTTCTTCCTGTATGTTCAGCTTGGATTTCCTACTTCTTTGCTGTTTAGTCAGTCACTGGTCAGTTTCTGTTACTGTTTACTTCTTAGAAAACTATCAGCCTTTCCCAAGAAATTTTTTTGCACGTCCTCTAGTTTTCTGTCAGTATCATATTGCCAGTGCTTTGGATAGGGGCTACAGTTGTTTCAACTTAACCTGGTAACATCATGTAACATTTTTCTGGTTTCCTACTGTTAAATGACAGTGACTCTGTGAATGCAAGGTCATAAGTATACACTCCCAGAACTCAGCCCAGCCTCTAATATAAAGGAGAAAACATATTTGTCTCAAATAATATCTATGAGTAGCATGATAATCACACCCCACTATGCTTGCTAAATTCATCAACAGTGAAATAAATGTTCTTGCATTTTGTTTTTTGTATGATTGATTGAGATCATGAGAGGAACAACCAGAGTCCAGAAAAGCACACAAATTTCCTTTCCTGAAAGTATATCAATGACTAAAGCATTTGTTACAGGCTTAGCATTTCTTTAACTTCAAAAAGAAAACAACTGTTGTCATTAGGACTCACATAATTAACAAAATAGATGGTATGAAACAGCACAGAAGATATATTACAAAAATTTGTGGAATCGGTGTTTTATGCAACTGACAGCTTTCTGATGTTTTCTGTTGATTCCTACCTTTGTCTTGCACCAGTTCTTGGCCTGCTGAACTCTTGGAAATTTTTTTGAACCAGCAGTATCTCAGTGAAGCACAAGGCACAGTTTTGTTACTGTGTAAATAGTGAAAGTGGACTGGAGGAGCTGATGATACTGTATCTGTATGAGAAGGATACAGTTGAGAAAGAAGCACAATTTCCACTACTCATCCCTATCCAATTCTTTTCTTTCCTCACTACCAGGGAATGGTGGCTGTTTCGGGAAGTTTGTCAGTACTCCTAGATTCAATCATCTGTGCTTTGGGCCCGTTGGCATGTCTGACCACACAACTGCCTGAGTTGAATGGTTGCCCAAAGCATGTTTTGGTGAGTTCTTTGTGGTTATTTTCCTTCTAGCACTGTTAATTTCAGTAGAGTCCAAATAGAATTTTTTGATTAATCAGTGTAATGTAATTATAATTCCAGTGCAGGAAGAAACTTTGTCTTGGTCATGCACTTTTATAGAGGAGGATTTATTGAAATTCTTACAGATATTACCATTGTACAATATTGTGCAACTTTTTTTTCTCCTGCTGGCAACTGACCTAATATTTGTAGTATTGATTACAGTATGGGTAGGTCCTGCTTTAGTGATGGAGTCAATCAATCTGAATCAAATAAAAGTACACCCATATTTTTGAAAATTCTAATTTTCCATAAAAATAAGACCCACCTTCTAGCTGCTCTGTATCACACAAGCTGCTTTTCCTTCAGTAGCATGAAAACCAATTTGTGATCTCATGATTCCTAATGTGATGATGTAGGACCTTTTACAAGTGGCTGAGGAAAGAAAAATAGTCTCTGTCTCAAGGAGCTGCATAACTACAGTTTCTTTTCCACTTTAAGCTTCACTTTAAGTTTGTCTTAATATTGAGGTCTGATTTAGCAAGAGCTTGTGGCATCTAGGTAGCCTGATGTGGACACAGATTAAGATGGCAGCAGCCATCAGGAGTCATACTTCCTACAGAAGACATGAATAAAGCAGCAAAGGAGAGGAGCAAAAATCTTAAAAAATACAGTCTGCAAAAGTTAAGAGACTAAAAACAAATCTGGCAGAGGGGGCAACAAAAATTGGGTATGATTTGTCATGTCATAATAGGATAGCTCAAACGTTTATTAAGAGAATGGACAGGAACAAAGTTGTCAGTTTAGTCTGTAAACACCCACAAACTGGCTGTGTGCCCAAAAGCTGATTCAATGGGGGTTCCCATCTTAAGCCATGAAAAAACTCAGATTTTTTTTTTCTTTTCTGCTTGCCAAGTTTATTCAGAGTAGTGACACCACATGACCAGTGATACATTATTGGAAACTCGATCAGCTTATTGTTATAAGGAGCAATGGAGCTTTACATAAATTATGCAGCTACCCTTCACTTCTGGAAACTGGTGTTCAGTAGCTGATAAAAAATCTAGTTTTCACAGTCAGATACATGACGACGGTGGTGTTGTGGTGTTCTAAGACAGGAGTAAAACCCCAGTGGTTGTGTTGCAATTTATCTTTGAAACAGTGGGTGGCACTGCTAAATTTTGGAATCACAACTGGGGCAGCTCCAGCTCCTCCTAAAGGTCCTTCAGCTATCCAGGCTCGGGCTTGAGCTTACTAAAACACAGCATCTGAGGAACATACAGCTGGGTCTTTTTGTCTGATGTGCATGAGAAGGATTCTTACTCTCAGAATTCTGTTATGTTTTCCAAGAAAAACTGAAGGGCACTTCTGTTTCCCATCTGACACCCTGTTAGAGGAGATCCATAGGCAGATTTGGTTGTCTCATCCTATGATAACTTGTAACACAAATGACCTAGTACTCTCACTTTTAAGTATTTTGAGTTATTGCCTGATGTGCCTGATGTTAAAACCCACCAAATTTCTCTTCCCAGTCAAACACACTGGACAACATTGCCTACATCATGCCTGGACTTTGATGGGAAAGGATCAACCTCTGTGTAACTGACTTGTGTACATGCACTATGCCCGCACTCCATGTGGAGGCTTTTAAAGTTTTACATATGTATAGTATATACCTAGGATTGTAACTATTTGACTTCTGTTTTATGAAAAGTTGTGAAGTTAAGCTGAGAAAATCTTTTGTGTTGGTGGGTGAAATGTCCTCCAATCTGAAAGTATTTTGTATGAAGAATTCAAAAATCTTTTGAGATATTCGCCTTAAATTCAGATTTAGTGGGGGAAGCAGACAGAGAATGGACTTCTTGATATAAACAAGAAAGCTGTCACCTTGAGAGGAGTCATTGAAACAGGAGACCCAGAGAGGTTCTCCTTCCTTGATGATATTCGAAAACTGAATGAGCAGCCTGCTTTAGTTGGACTTGCTTTAAGCAGGGAGGTGGATCTGATGACCTCCTGATATCCCTGCCTAAACTAAAGTATTGTGATATTCTCATACTGTGGGCAGGTAGAGATTATGATAATATATTTTGGACCAAGGAATAGAACTGAATTCTTCACCAGCCCTGTTTGTAACTCTTTTTCTGTTTAAAACCAACTTCTTGAGGGGAAAGCTGGATAGCTTTTTGCCTCTTGGTCACTTTCTCCAACCCTATTCCTCAGTCAGTAACAACTGAAAGTTGTGAATGTCAGCTGGCTGGTCTGGTAGCTGGCATTTGAAGTGAAGACAGCAACAAGTTCAATTTTTCCTTGTGGACTCATACTCTAATCATCCTTAGCACAATGTATCAACCCACTGCATTGGCTTGAGAGAATGAACCTCCTGCTGATTTTTCCACCGCATGGTCAGCCTGCTTTGATGGAAGGGAGCAGAGAAGCAGATGGGGAAACTTGGATTGCTTCTGTTTTGTGAAATGTCTCATCCCCCATCCCTCTCACCAGCACTATTGCAGGAGCTGTGGTGCTGCTGCAAGGCAGTGACCAGTGGCCAGTTTGAAGCAGTTACGGCCAAGTAAGGCACATAGGGGTTGATTGGACCGGTTCCCCTTCCTTCCAGCCATGTACTTGGAAATTTGCTTTTCTGCTCCTCTGGAACAGGAGCTGCAGGAGAACACTTGAGTCCTATTTAGGCTTTTGTCTGTGTGTATGTATGTGTATGTGGTGTTCATATCACACGTATTTAACTTTTACCAATATCTGTAACAGATTTTAATTTATCCTGTATATTTCTCTGTGTGTGTGTATATATTTATATATACATAATTTAAAAGAAAAAATTCCTCCCTCAGCCAGCAGTGTGTGGAAAATGTGAATCAAGTATGCCTCACCTCACTTCCTGCAGGAATCAATTCTGTGTATAGCAGTAAGCATGGGCATTGTGTAAAGAAACACCAGGAAGATTCTAAGTGTTGGCAGAAACTGCCTATCTTGTGAAAGTAGGCAGAACAACTGAAATATCATTTGACTCAGGCCTTATCAGCTCTGTAACAGCAAAGTTTTAAAATTACAGAAGAGGCATTTTTTACTTCCAAGTACGTCTAGCTTCTGTTTTTCAGGACAGTTGAAAGTGAGCTGTCCCTCATTGTGGCTGAGCCCTGAATCAGAAATTAAATCCTGGTGTGTGGAGGATTTTTCTCCCCGTGCCTCTTTGCCACGTAATCCCCAGATGTGCCTGAATGAGGTAGTCTGTCTCTTAGGGATCTTTTCTTAGTGCAGTGAGGGGTTTTCTCAGCAGAGGATGCACAGAAGATTCTCAGACCACCAGACCAGAAGACATGTTTTAACAGCTTAGGACAAATCACAGTGAGCCTGGAATTAAGAAGGGCC
>JAHLSL010000059.1:2054215-2090879 GCA_025920805.1 Petroica traversi
CGACAGCGGGCCTGTGGGGACTGCGGGGCTGTGGGAACAGGGGACAGCGGGGCTGCGGGAACAGCGGACAGCGGGGCTGTGGGGGCTGCGGGGCTGTGGGGACAGCGGGGCTGCGGGACAGCGGGGCTGCGGGACAGCGGGGCTGTGGGGCTGTGGGAACAGCGGACAGCGGGGCTGTGGGGACTACGGGGCTGTGGGAAAGTGGTGCTGTGGGGACGGAGGTCAGGAAGGGCTGCAGGGACATTGGGACAGCAGGGCTGTGGGAACAGCAGCCTCAGGCTTTGCTGGCCCTGGGGCACGTGGCTCACCCAGTCAGACCAGTGTCCACTACGCGAAGGACTCGCGCTGGGCAGCTGTGGGTGTTTGCCACCCCGAGCCTCCCCGCACTGAGCTGTAGGACAAGTGGTGCCTGGCAGGGCCATGCCCTGGCTTCTGCAGCACAAAGTGGCTCACAGCATGGAGCACCAGCTCTGGCAGTGAACACAGCATCCACCCTGTGACCTGGCAGGCCCACGGGAACTTGGTGTCCCACAGTCCCTGTGCTCAGGGAACGTGGGACAAGGATGTGGTCTGAGAAAGTGGAGCAGAAATGCCACAGTTAGAAGAAGACCATCAACAGCACTGGTGTCAGAACAGGGATGCAGTTCTTAAAATGCTTGGAATGAAGACTGTTCCCATGTTGTGTTGCCTAAGAGCCTTCAAGTTGTGCTTGAAGGTTGATGCCCATTTAAACTCTCCACTTGTAAGTTTATGCATTTATTCATTCTTGCTGTTCACTGTTTGTCAGACCTTTGCTCTTTGCTGTGAACATCTGGTCCCACAATCAGTCTTTCTGGTGTGTTTGCATGGGTGAATAAGTGTCTGGGGTGGGAAGGGAGCAAGTAGTTGCTTTAAGTAATGCTTTTATTATAATGATTTTAGAGGCTACCCTAACACTGTCCCAAAATGTGTCAGGGACGCTGTGATGTGCCACTCTGGTGCTGGGACAGCTGAGATGCTTTACAGCCTGGTGGGGAAAGGATCATCAGGGTAGACTTTCTGTTAGCAAAATCCTCCAGATGATCTCCAACCCCCAGAAGAACATCACATTTTTCATCACACGTCCCAGGAGAAGCCATCGCCTGCCCTTTCCCGAATGAATGCTCTTTGTTCCCTCAGTGAGCGTATCAGATATGTCCTCGTGTTTGGGTAGAGGCAATCTGAAGGTTGCCTCACAGATCTTCTGGTCAATGTAGTAACCAGATTGTAAGTGGGTTCCATCTAGGCTTTGTTTCAATTAAATAAGGGATTCCCAAGCAACAAACCAACAGCAAAGAAGAGGAAAAAAGAAAAGGTATCTCAAAATTGCTGTCAGAGAGGACCTGAGAAGCCTTAGTAGCTGAGGTTTGAAAGTAGGGAGATCTTAGTGACTGGGGTTGATTTGGGTTATGGGTGTCCAAAAAGGTGGAGGAATTACAGCATATGAGAAGAAACTCCGTGGAGGACTTGAAAGGGCTGGTGATTGAAAATAAGAATATTTTCTCCTTTTGAAACTTGCCTATCAACATCCTGAGGACATGGATAAATGCTATCTCCCCTGCTTAATTTGGGATGCAAACGTGACTTCCCCAAACTCGTTTGGTATGTCCGTGGCAGCTGCGTGTCCAGCCCAAGAGCCTGATCACCAAACATGCACAGTGCTGCTGCCCTGGGCTGTGTGCAGAAAGATAATGCTGTGTCCTTGTAAATTATTTGGGCAAAGTCATGTCTGTTTGATATAGCTTATGAAGTCTAAAATAGCTTTAGATGAAGGCTAAGGAATTTTAAAAAATCCTCTGTGGCACACTACAGCAATGTTCTCAAATTCCTTCATTAATGTTAATCTAGTAAGACCCATTTATTTTGCTGACCAGGAAAGCAATGCTCAGATAATCTCAGTGACCTATCCAACAATGAGTCAGTTGCAGAGGAGTAGGTTTTCTAGTTTCTAACTCACAGTTCTGAGATTTAGTCACAAAGGTTGCCGCTGTTCTGGTTTTGCACCATGATGTCTCTTCCTGAGTAAGAGGAATACAAACTTGCTTGTTTGGGTTTTGTTTCTGTTACGTGGTGAGGTTTTTTAAACACCAGTGGGATAATTTCCAAAGAGTGATAAAGCGTCATAGTTCAGATTCCCCCCTTGAAAGGGAAATCCACTGCACCTCCATCTAGGAGCTAAGAGAAGCTTTTTTCCATTTTCAAAATGGAAAATCTAATTTCAAGGAGATGAATTCTCTCTGAGTGAGAAAATGGAGAAGAAACCACCAATGCTCTTTCCTCACCCTGGAAGTCTAAAATAACTAGTAATTAGAGCAATACCAAAAGAGACAGAGGCAGGTTATTTCAGTGAGTGAGGGCTGGCAAGTGATAGAAGTAACGGTGTAGCATAGAGATGACACAGATTTTTTTATGGTTGGGGGTTATTTTAAGCATGAGGACCAGGAAAAGTTGACACTGTAAAGAGGGAGCAAGTAAGAAAGGCTCCTGTGTGAGGAAGAGAGGCAGATGCAAAACAGCACGCCAGAAAAATCCCCACACCCTTTTGTTCCTGCACCCCTCTGTGGGCTCTGTGGGTCCCTGCAAGGTTGTGCTTCTCAAAAAGGCATTGCCTTGTCTTCTGTGCCTGCTCTGTCTGGAGTAAAAGGGGCAAAGGCAGCAGTTGAAGAGTCACTTGATCCCTGAGAATTTGAGCTGATTCACAAGAAAGGAGCAGCTCAGAGGCACAAATAACCACACCACTGTGTCAACACAGTCTGTGTCCATCACCATCCTTGAATTAGGTTTGGAGCTGTTATCTCTGGTCTCTCTAGAAAGCACATTGTCCTCTCAGACTTTGGGGGAAGGATACAGCTAAATGGTGAAGCCCTGACAGAGCTAGTGCTGAAGTTCCCTCAAGGGAAGTAAAAGCATGAGGCTTGTACTGATTTAGGCGCTGATTTGGGCCTGTGAGTTTGTGAACTGAAGGGAAGTTGAGAGAAGGGATTCTTTTGAACCTAAGCTGTCTCATACGATGAACTGCTGGTGCCCTCAAATGCCTGTTGAAATGGGTGAGAAGGTGCTTGATGCTTTGCTGAGGAACTTGGAGCCAGCAAGAAGTACTGCAGGGAGCACTGTTTGAAGGCTTCACTTGGAGGAGAGGCAGAGCGTATCACAGGCAAAGGGATTCTGAGCAGCATCTGGCTGGTTATAGGTCTGGAATAGGGAGCAAAGGGGACAGGAGCCTGTACAGTGCCTCTGTCTCTGGCTCCTGATCTTCTCACACTACTGAGTGCAGTGCTGCTGTGCTGCTGCAGGGACAGCAGAGTGGGATCCCCAGGCCACAGTGCACACTTCCCTGCCACCAGAACAGAGACAATAACCATGAAAAGAAGCAAAGCTGTGAAATGTACTTGTAGCACAAAGCAGTGTCAAGTTCCTTTGAGCCTGTTATGCCAGGCTCAGAGTTCTTTGTTTTCTGATGCTTCCAAATAACTTCTATCACCTTGCTGTAGTCAGCAGGGGCACATCCAATGCCATGCAGGAAAAGAGCCAATGCTCTGGTTCAACCCGTACCACAGTCCCACACGGTTCTGGGTCAATCTGAGCAATTTGTGAGGCAGCAGACTGGAATCAGACAAACCCCAGTGCTGTTGCACCCAGGGAGCTGGACTGGCTGCCAAAACAATGTGGCTTTGGAGCGGGCCCAATGTACAAGGGCCTCCTGTACATTTAGCGGCCAGTTGGTTTGGGGCTTGGAGGGGGATGGCATTTGCGGGCTCGCGATAACCTCTGCCAGGGGAATTCTCTGCTGCAGCTCAGGCTCAGCTGGTAACACATAGAAGTAGATGCTGCCTGATGAGTCTCACCCTGATGAGGCAGAGTGCTGGGCGTATGTGGCAGTGCCCTGCCTCCTGTGCTCACTCTTTTTAGGGACTTGTCGATGTCCCCAGCCATGCCAGCTCAGATTTCATGTGGAGCAGACAGCTCATGTGCTAATTACAGCTCGTGAAACGGGGCCAGCCACCCTGATCTTTCATGTGACTAATGAATTAGACTTTGTTTCCTTCCCTTCTGCAGGCTTTACAAAAGTGTAAAGTTCAGGATTTCAGAGAAAACTCCATGTCTTACTAGGCTTGGCCAGTCCCTTACAGCTTGGAAGAGGGCAAGGAGGATTAGAAGGGCATTAGCTCCAGCTCTCCCAGTGCCAGCTAGGCCAGGCCTTAATTTGTACTGGGTAAATTCAAGCATTTTGTCCTTGGAATTGCCTCAGGGTCACATTCTTGTTTTCCATATGCTTAATGCTGTTCTTCCAGCTTTGCATTTTGTGAGCCTGTGTTGAATTTCCTGCTTTCCTGCAGCTCTCCCTTGATGAGTGCATGAACCATGGTGACAGCAGCAGGATGACCACCATGTTGTGGTGTAACAGTGGGGCAGGTTGTGTCACTTCTGAGGGAGCCCAGTTTCCCTAAGTGGCCAGCCAGGTGAAGGGGCACGCATGGCTTATTTGCATTCCTTTCTGAAAAGCAAACCTGCTGCTCAACCTTGGCAGGATTGGTGCTTTTGGAGGGAAAAGGGTGGTGGGGAGCAGGTTACAGTGTGCTCCTCAAACATTGGGAAGCAAGGGAAGGGTGTTTGCACATTCGATTCATGTTTGTGTACAATGCAAAAGAAGGTTGGAGAGATTTGAACAGTAAGGATTGATGGTTAAATGCAGATTTTATTTTGTCCTTTGTTTCTTCTTTAGCTCAGAGCTTCCAAGCAGGCTCAGCCCTGTTCCTAAGTTGTGAGTTTTTCCTTCCATGTGCAGTGAGAAGAGTGGATGTTGACTTCCCTTTCAGCAGAGCGACCCTGTGTGATGGATTTCTGTGATTCATTGCCAGTGGCAGCAAACAGTGCAGGGAAACTTCTGGCTTGTTCAAACTATGATGTATCATGAGCAGGGGATCCCAGAGAAGGGCAGAAGTGAGGGGTGGTTTTGTGACCACATGAGCCAAACTCATCAGAATGACCTGAGCTGCAACCTGCCTGCCAGCAAGGCTGGTGTCCCAGGGCAGGAGGAAACCTGGAGCTCTGACATTGTACTGAGTTCTGATCCCAAAGGAGCCCCAGTGGAAAACATTTTCTCTTGTGTGTTACCAGTTTCTCCCATTGACTGGTACAAGCCTTGGTGCACCAGACATGCCCATTGCCCTGGATGTATTCTCCACCACATCACCCAGTGCAATCCTTCCTCCTGTGCCACACTGAGGAAGCTTGGATCTGCCAGTGGTTAGGATCCCTATGTAAAGTTAATACTCAAAGTGACAAAAGTTTACCTGAATCAAGGAACCTTAAGGTTATTCCAGTGATAGCCACACCTTCAGAAAGCTGGAAGAGTGTCAAGAACATTCTGCCACTCTCCTTCCCTGTCTGCCCTTTTCCATCTGGCTGTAGTCACAATGTCATCAGCATAATCAGTGTGTAAACAATACATTCAGTGGCTAACAGAAAAGGTGGTGGCTGGATTGTGATAAGATGCAGATAGCTTCACACTGTGGTGTGCAATCTGTGGGAGGGACACATATATTAGAGGCTGCATTGCTCAGTGATGTGAATAGCTCTGTGCCTGACCCTTAACAGGACATGATGGATGTGCTTATCCAGGCAGGAGTTAAAAAAATTTTCTTACTATGTTACAGCCTTATCCCATTACTGTGTGAATGGGCATTTAATTTCATTCCTACACAGGGATCATTAGCTGCTGGGTCAAAAGCAGAAAAAGGCAGCTCTGTAGAGGAAGGACCTCTCAAAAGGGATAGAGGACCCACAGCAGCAAGGGACAGCCCCAGATTTTGCAGGGACAGCAGTTTTGAAAATACAGTCACTTCTGTAAGTACCTTGCTGGGACTGAGTCCTCCTGAAGAGCACCTGGTAAGTGCTAAACCAGTCTGGCCAGTTTTAATTCCCTTGCCCCCATGCTAAATGTTTTGTAGGATGAGAGAGCTGGAAAGGATGGTTCTTGTCCTCTGCTTGCCATCTGCTGCATCTCTGTGTTTCCCTGTGGTCTGGGAAGTGCCTGGGTCCTGCTGGCCCCGCTGGCAGTTCTCTTCCCCCAGCTACTGGTGATGTCCCTGAAGGCATCAGTCAGTGGCGTGGCTGGGACTGGGACATGGATGATTACAGGGTGGAGACACTGGTGCTCCCAGTAATAGCTGCTCATTTCCCAAATCTCTGCCTTGAATAAATAACATCAAGGCTGACTGAGGAATTCCTAATTAAAGGGGACACAATCAAAGCTGAAACAATATTGCTTCGACTTCAGCCTGCAGTTTGCTTCTGCCCACATTCCCTAGAGACCAGAAGTTCAGGGGAGAGGTGTAAATATTAAACAAGAGAAACCCTGCTTTGGTTTTCTGTATTGGCTTGTTTGCTTTTATAGAGCTGATATACAAAAAAAGGAGGCTTATTCTTATGTCTCCTTATGTGGTAACAAACCAAGAGTTGGAGCTATTTGCATTAGATCTGTATCAGTGTGAGTGGGCTAAACTCATAGTTTCTGACCTTGCAGTAACAAAGCAAATAAGCCCCCTTTCTCCAGCTATGGAGCTGAAGTCATGCTGAGCCCATTCCCTTCGTGTGAGGGACACCAGACATCATGCAGAGTGTATTTACATGTCAGTAGCGTTGGTGGCATGGGTGAAGTTGGGCATCCACCATCCTAGCTGTGTGCTCTGCCATGCTGACACCTAGTGGGGAGCACTTTGTGACCCAGAATTTGCATATGGATTTGCTTCCTTGCATGTTGTAGTAGCAGCCAGGGAGAAACAGGCTGAGATCTGGATCTTGTGAAAGCTTAAAAGCAGCCTGTGAGAGTGCCAGGGCTGCTCTTAACCCTGTCTTGGTTTCTGTTTTCCAGAGAGAGCTACCGATGGGTCCCTGCGGAGTGAGGACTGGGCTCTCAACATGGAGATCTGTGACATCATTAACGAGACTGAAGAAGGGTAAGGGAGCTGGCAAGGGCCCATATCCAGCAGCATGATATCCCTGCACTCCCTGTAACACCACCTCCCTAGGCTGCAGTGGTAGCATGCACTGGTGGAGGTAATAAGCTAGGCTTCCCAACAATCCCTGAGACAAGGCTCTGCTAGGAGACCTAGACATAGCAAAGCTGTCATAGCATTTATTAGATGCTTCTCTATAATCCTGGTGAGCAACAGGAGCCATTCAAACAGGCCTTCAGGGTCCCCAGACAACCCTCTGTTTGAAGCCAGGCTGCCTCTCATCTCCAAAAGGCATATTTGCATTTCTTCCACTTTGATTTATTCCCCCTTCATACCTTTCTCTTTCTCTCCTCTGGGACTGTAAAAACCTAAAGGCTACTACTGAGGAGAGGGGAAAATATCAGGCTGCTATTCAGTCCTCTCACTGTGCCAGTCTTTCTTGGGTTTCTTCTCAGGTATTTTCATGTGCAGTCACTCACACACAAAGTGGGTGGGGGAGCTCTTGTCTCCCTCTCCCAGCAGGGAGATGTCGTCAATCTGCCAGACTTGTTAACTCTGGAGCTGGGGATTTGCCAGTGAATTCAAGGGAGAATGCTCCTTCTCACAGTGGAGATGTCAAGAACAGCATGCAAAAAAGAAGGTGCTACCTGGAATAAAACATGTAGGTTTCACTCCTGCTGTCCTACCCCACAGTTATGTTGACAGAGGATTAGCAAGCCCAATTTTCAGCTTCATAGTTGTATGGAACAAAGTCAAACAACTCTACTTACAGATCTGTCACCACTCCTTTTCCGCTATCCCCACAGTGCAAATGCACCTGTCTCTGTCCACAGTTCTCAGGCCTGAGCTGTGGCCTCTTGTTTCAGATCAGGGCACCTGATAACACATCTGGACAGCCTCTCCCATTGTCTGCTAATGCCCATCCATTGACACCCACCATGCTGCCCCACAGGCCAATACACTCCTGTCCTTCTTACTGCCTCAGTGTCTCCACCCCACTTTTCTCCTCCAGCACTGCTGTTCTTCCAGCTCAGCTTCTCTTCCTGTGCTCTGTTAGAGTATGTTGGTTCATTTGTGCCCTCTTAAGACCACAGTGGTTTGAGACCATGGTGTTTCTTCTCTCTGAGAATGTTTAATGAGGCCCTGCTATGCTGTTGCTCTCTTACCCAACCTGCAATATAGGCAAGATTTTGCCACTGTGTCTCCTGTGCAGCTTTTGAGCCTCCTTCTCTGCAGGATGTTAAACAGTCCCTCTGAGAATCAAAGGAATTGCTGCAGCTTGCTCCCTCCTTCCTGTTTCTAGCTTATGCCAAGCTCTTCTGTGATCTCGTCTTAGTCTCTCTGCTGCAGGATTTTGCTCTACCTCCCCCAGGAGTGTGTTTCTTGCATTGTTTTCACTCTGTTCCTGAACACCTTGAGCTGCTGCAGATGTCAGCACAGAGGACTCAAATTTGAGTAACAGCACTCAGGGACATGGTTTAATGGTGGACTCTCAATGTTAGGTTGGACTTGATGACCTTAAAAAGTCTTTTCCAACCTAAATGGTTCTATTATCAGCCAACCCCACTCCTCTTGAAGAACCACAAGCAGAAGCTGCTTTACCAGTCACTGCTTCAAGCCATCCTAAAAACATGGTGAGGAGGGACAACCACTGAGAATGAGGCATCCAGAACCAGTGGCTATTTTGCTTTGCCTCACCCTTCTGATGATCTTTCTTCATCTCATTTCTCCTTCAGGCCCAAAGATGCTTTCCGAGCCATTAAGAAGAGAATCGTAGGGAATAAGAACTTCCATGAAGTTATGCTGGCTTTGACGGTGAGTGATCAGGGCTCTTTCTCTGCTCAATGATACCTTGCTGTAAAGCTGAGTGCTGAACCCAAGTTTTAGCACACACACTAAAGAGACACATGTACCTAAAGCCAACAAGGCTAATGCAAGAGGGCAGAGAAGGCTACAGCTAATGCTTCATTGCCTTTGAAGGTCCTGGAGACCTGCGTCAAGAACTGTGGCCATCGCTTCCACATCCTTGTGTCCAGCCAGGACTTTGTAGAAGGTGTCCTGGTGAGAACAATCCTGCCAAAGAACAATCCACCTGCCATAGTGCACGACAAGGTGCTGACCCTCATCCAGGTGAGCCAAGAAGTGTGAGCATCTCCACCAGTCCAGAGTGTGTGTCTTTAGGTGTTTGTACAGAAAGCTGGTGTACATGGTGATGGGCTGTACTGTCTCTTTCTCCCCAGTCCTGGGCAGATGCCTTCCGCAGCTCTCCAGACTTGACGGGTGTTGTTGCTGTCTATGAAGACCTGAGACGGAAGGGCCTGGAGTTCCCCATGACTGATCTGGACATGCTGTCACCCATCCACACACCACAGAGGGTATGGGAGTATTGCTGAAGAGAAGAATGTTAGGCAACTGCCATTCGGGAGCAATGAGGGGATTTCAGGAACTCTATCTTGCATTTAGAGGGTTTTTGGGTGGTGAGACGCTCCAGGACAGGGAAGAGTTGTTGGAACCAGGTGGGGATTTGCCATCAATATTTTTCCTCTAGTTGCATTGCCCTGTCAAGTCTGAGTGTCTAACATCTCCTCCTCTCTGTGACTTTCCCCACCTTTGTAGACTGTGTATAGCTCCAACTCTCAATCTGGACAGAACTCACCCACAGTCAACTCCCCTCAGCAGATGGAGTCCATCCTCCACCCTGTCACCCTGCCCCCTGGGAGAGGCACATCCAGCGACATGCCCATCACACCCACACCAGAGCAGGTGAGTTGGACACAAGTCCCAGGATGCTGCTGACCCTTCCTGAATTTGAGGCTATTTCACAAACACTGTTCTGAGACTGCAGTCCTGGTCCTACCCTGGCCTCTGTCTTCAAGGAGCAGTTCCTCTAAAGCAGAATCCTTCGAAAGATTCCCAGTGCTCCACTGTGGTTACAGTGATGAACTGGGATACTGCAACCATGGAGTTGTTATGTTTTCCTAAGATAGGGCTTCTTGCAGGTAGAGGAAAATTCTCCTGGCTATATATGGAACTGGGGAGCAGAGACATGATGCCTTCTTGTCATCTTTATCTTGCCTCATTGCTTACTTTATATGAACCAACCCTGTCTGGCTATGTGGTTTCCAAAGGCTAGGGGTTCGTCACTTGTTTCCCCATCCTCTTTTCTCCTTCCTCACCCTGACTTCTTATGACACCACATTCAGCATCAAACTTCCAGCTGTTGGTATTTTGCATTCCCTTGCAAAACAAAGGGTAGAAACACTTCTAAAGAGGCTCATTAGCAGCTTGTAAACCAGAGAAATAAAGCTTCAACTGCACACTTAGCTGAGGTTCTCCTGTTGAATGGGAACTAATTTTTTCTCCTCTCTTACACCACTTCGGAAATTAAACTATTTAAATAGCTACCACACAGGAGCTTTTAGCTGAGGAGAGATTTGAATCATAATAGTAGCCTGTGCTGGCTATTAAACATCAAGGCTAGGCTAGTGGTCGGAGATCCCAGGTGAGGGCCTGGCATTTGTTACCTGCATATGAATTTAAGGGGTTTCCTGCTAGGAGCTCATGAGAGCTAAAATGAGTGGTGACACGAGCTCCCCAGTGGCTGTTCCTCCAGCTCTGTGAACACACACCTGGTGCCATTCCCTGCCATTCAGAGCAAATACCTCAGCTATGTCCCTAGCCTCCCCTGGCAGAGCTGTCACTTCACTTGGCTTTTGTTGCAGATTGGGAAGCTGCGCAGTGAGCTGGAAGTGGTGAATGGGAACACAAAGGTTATGTCGGAGATGTTGACGGAGCTGGTGCCATCCCAGGCTGAGCCTTCTGACCTGGAGCTGCTGCAAGTAAAGAGTACTAGGCAGGGTGGAGGGCTGGCACATGCAGCACAATTTAGCAATGACTTGATGGACTGAGGCACAGTGCATACCAGGTGTGGGGAACGAATGGACAGTTTAGTGTGGGGCTTATCAGGGAGTGAAGGGATAAGGGAGACACAGGGAAAGTACAGTTTCAATGGTGGATGGAAACTGCACTACCGAGGCTGGAATCATCTCACATGGGGGAGTCCCCAAGGGCCTTTCTTTCTAGTTGATGTGTTACACAAAAAAGCATACAATTATTCCAAGTAAAGGTCAGATTCCATTTACCTCTCACACCAATATTTGTTACCCATCTACAGTTCCTGATACATGCCAGTAGCCTCTGGGGTCTGTGTTCTAGTCAGACTTCCAAATTAGTGAGTGCTCAGCTGTAGTGTGACCTTAGTGGTGACTTCCCCTGCTTTGAATAGGAACTGAATCGGACATGCAGAGCCATGCAGCAGCGAGTCCTGGAGCTGATTCCCCGTGTCCTCCACGAGCAGCTCACCGAGGAGCTGCTCCTCATCAATGACAACCTCAATAATGTGTTTCTGCGCCATGAAAGGTACCTCTCCCTTGCTCTCTCAAAAGAGTTCACTGCCCTTAAAGGCTGCCTATCCCACCCTTTTGATCTGCCCATGAGAAGAATACTCAAGACGTATCAGTCTGTATCATCCATCTTTGAGAACAAAGCCTCTTCTCAGTTTTTGCTGACAAATTCCTGCCCCTTCAAAACTGCTGTGTAAGTTTCTAATGGAATATAAAGATGTCCCTGTGAAGAAGGAGGCAACTGCATGGAAAGAACTGGTTTTCTAGCTCTGAGGCAGATGGGGACAGAAAGAAATTGCCCAGATGGGATCAACACTCCTTTTTTTTTTTTCTTCCATTTCAACAAACACATCTCTTTGCTAGGATGAAATCTGGGGAGTTCATCCAGAGACGAACTGTATGGAGAGGTGTTGGTTAGGAATAACTCTGGAGGATCCTAAGAAGTTTTCTCCATCTCTCAGGAAACGTCAACTCTATGGGTCTTGTTGTGGTATCTTAGCGGAAATTTGGCCCTGAGCCACAGTTCCCCTTTCCTAGTGGGTAGGAAAGGGCAGACCGTGCCAAGTCTTATAGAAATCTCTTGGGTTGTGGGTGAATGAGCCCACACTACTGAAACGTATCCTGCTGTCTTTCTTGCAGGTTCGAGCGACTTCGGACAGGACAGCCTGTTAAGGTAACTTGGAGCAACTGCCCCTTTGTGCAGCTTGGTTTGCATCCTGCAGGTCCAGCAGTACCCTGCTGACTTGGAGGGACGTTCAGTCTGCCCCACTTACAAGTGGTGAGCTTTGCTGCCCCAGCCAAGCTGCACCAGACCACCAGGTGTGCAGGACACCCCATCTCCCACTGCAAGTCTTTCCTGCCCTGCCCAAAGAGCAAGAGCAGAGCAGCAGCAGTTATGTTTATTGAATAGTGAGATTGCAATTCCCCTATGAAAATTCTGTGAGCACTACTCTGTCCTCTGAACCAGCATCTACCCTACTTACTGATATCCAGCAGAGCTGGGAGACTGTCTACCAAGGCATATCCTGCCCTGGGACACTGTTCCCAGCCAGCTCTCTGATCAGTCTCCCTCTTTTCCCCCTTCACAGCTGAAGTCTTTCAACGGGTGCTGAAGGGCTTTCCTCTCCCATATCAATGAGCTAGGATTGTAGAGTCAGGGTGTCCAAGCTTCAGAAACTCTCCACCAGCTTCAAAAACTCTCCACCATCTTCTTTTCTGTTTCTCCAAAGGCACCAAATGACGCAGAGAACAGTTTGATTGACCTGGGATCCAGTACTCCTTCAGCACTGAAACAGCCTGAAGTCACCAGCAACCTTTCCTCTCAGCTGGCTGGAATGAGTATGTTGCCATGTAGTTTTCACCTCAGTCTTTATCCTGTGCTGCTTTGAAAATCCTTTCCTGCCCTTGAGTTCATGTCCCAAAGTTATTTAGTCAGATTCATAGAGTAACCTAGAGAAATGCCATGTGTTTTCAATTAATAAACTCATGAAGAAGCTTATATAATGCCCCAAGGCACTCAAGCATATGTCTTGGCATCCTCACCTCATGTTCTGCAGGAGATGGCCATGACTTAAGAAGGAGCTCAGCATTAGTCTCTGGCTAAGGAACAGACCTTCCAGCAGGACCGAGGATAAACCTGCTCCCTCTGCAATGCCTGGCAGCATTGCCTGCTTGTCTCTCTTGCTGTGTAGTGTCAGGCTGACCACTGAGGTCTGGAAATAGCAGAGCAGCTGAAGCTATGCTGCAAAGGCAGCCCCCATGAGTATCTTGGGCTCAGGATCCAGGTTTTGACAGGTTGTTAACTCAAAAAGCCTGGGTGGTCCTGAGGGTTCTTCAAGACATACCAACAGTCTACATAGCACTGCCTGGATGCAGTTGCAGAAAATTGACATCAGACTATTTTTACAGACAAGACAGCTTCTTCAAGTCAAGTTTTTTTCAGATGATGCCTGATGTCATGAAAACCCACTCATCTGTGCCCAGAAGCACAGGTTATTTTTTCCACAGGTTATGGAGCAATTCCCTCCAGAGTTGTCAAAGATGGTCAGGAACAACTAGCCTTCAGTATCAGTAAATTGATGCTGCTTGTTCTGACTGAAACGGAGCCAAAAATATCTACTGAGTGGGCAAAGATATTGCTTCTGTTACTTCACCCACGACTGCACACATGCATAGACTGTGCTACAGCTGAGGACCAGGAGGAAGGAGTGAGCCTAGAGCAGTTTAGCCTGTTCTGATACAGTTTTCCGTCCAGCACTCTCCAAGCTCACAGTCCTTCATTTAATGTCCTGTGCTGCCTGCTCACCCTGCTCTCTCTCCCACAGACTTGGGCTCAAGCACTGTAAGTGCAGGGCTGCACTCCCTCGATACTTCTGGCAAGCTGGAAGAAGACTTTGACATGTTTGCCCTGACCCGTGGCAGCTCGCTGGCTGAGCAGCGTAGAGGGTGAGTGGAGCAGCTCACTCTGTCCTGTCCTGTTTTCTTGCAGGGAAAATGCAGCAGCTCCTGGGAGACAGTAGGATGCAACAGAAATGCACTCTTACACACACAGTGTTTGTAGGGTGAGCTCTGTGCTCCCAATCCTTCTTCCTGCTGCCATCATCCCCCCGCTCACTGCGTCTTCCTGGGTATGGAGAGAAGGAATTGGTCCCTGCATGTGAGCATTGCAGTGCCACATGTTCTGGGAGATTCAGTGTCTGGAGATGAAGGTGTAAAGAGGGACTGGCTCAGTTTTCTTGTCTATCTCTGCACTCTTGTGCCCTGACTGAGGTGATGTTGAATTTGGGAACTGTTGAATACTGATTCAGCCTAACAGACGGAGTATTGAGCTGGAGTGCAGGAAGAGTACAGTCAGTTGTGACTTGCAAAAAGGGACTGTTCTGTGTCTCAGCTTTTCTGTTGGCAAGTGGGACTGATGTTTCTTCCTCCATGATGTGTTTGAGACCTCCTGGTGTAAAGCACTAAGAGTCGGGTCTCTATAGTACTGGCTGAACTGAAGAGGTCTTCTCCACTGCAGAGTGAATTCCTGACTCTTTGTTCTGGAGGAGCTGACAACAGCTGTGCTGACCACATCCCTGGGTTTAGAAATTTTGGCTGATCTCATGCTGCTTTGCCTGGCAGAGCCATTCACTGCTGTCCACAGAATACCAAGCAGTAGAGCTCACGGGCACATCACTGCCTCCCGCCCTTTAAGGCCTGTGCACCTGCATTCCTGCAGCCACTGGAGTGCCTTGTTCTGTAGCTGGCAGTAGCAAGTTAAGCTCTCTTACACATGTCAAGATTTCTTAACGATGTCTCCTTCCATTCCTCTGCCTCAGACTGCTTCTGGTAAACATGGTGGGGAAACCCATGGCCTGCACGTAACTTCATGTGTTTTGTCCCTGGGTTTCCCCACTGCTTTTACTGTGGTTTGTGCTGCCTGAGGAGAGAGGCGGTCCAGCATAAAAACAGTTGTATCAACAGAACCCAATCTGGGGCTGAAACTGGAGCCACTGGTATGTGCTCAGTGCTGGAGTTCTGGACAGAGGTGGAATTGTATCCTCTCAACTGTCGCACAGTCCTTAACAGGCTGAGGCTTATGATCTCTGCACAAGTAACAAGACATCTTCTATTTATTCCTCACTGCCCCTCATCTGCCTGCACTTGCACTCATGCCAGGTAACCTCTACTGGCTCAGGCTTCACATTTCACTCACAAGCCTCTGCTCTCAGTGTCTCCCTCCACTTGAACCATTGCCCTACAGCTCCTGAACAGGACTTGCTGGCAGAGCCTCTGGGGTTTGTTCCTGACCCCCCATGCTTCATGAGTGGCTCAGTGAGGCAGTGCTTGAGGCACTTCAAGCCTTTCCTGCCATTCTTCCTCATCAGTGGCATGATAGCAGCACTGTACTTCATCCTGGATGCCATTGTCCACAGTGGCCCCTTCACTGATGAGCACTTCTTTAAGAAGTTTGAGCAGCGGTGGCCCAAGCCCCTGGCTCCCAACAAAAACAGCTCCACTTGATGGTCTGCTGGATCTGTGGAAAGGGACCTGGGAGCAGCCGGAGAGGAAATTTATGGAGAGTTTCTGTGAAAGACTTCATTTTCCTAGCATGGAGAGTTTTCCCCACTCAGCATGGATCAAACGGTGATGTGTGGCATTGTCATGTGTGGTAGCAGGCTAGAGGGGACTCAGGATTGGGATGAGGGTGAGACGTGTCTGTGTGTGGAAAGATGTTGCTGAAATGGTGCATTTGGAGACCTAGAAGCAACACTAGGCTCTTCCGATCATCCTGTCTCACCTATGTAGCATCACTTCTCAAGTGGTATTAGTTAAAAAGATGTTTTTGAGCTGTTTGTGTTTATGAAGATGTAGGTGCTTGTAGCTCACATACTTTCAAAAATATCTGTAATATTCTGGTCAGTCTGTGTAGTTTTCTCTCTTTATAGTTCATCCCAAAGAAGATAAGTGTCATGGTTAATGCCTCTAGCTCTGTAAGTCTGTGTCTTAGTTTTCATATGACTCCTTGTCATTGTTCTGTCACTGTGCCAGGGCTGTCCTGTTGTATCCCACAATGATGTTCCAGTGAGTAGATTAGTCTGTTTTGTGGCAGGCTACACCTTTAATATGGGCTTTGCACACCTTTCTAGAAGCTCTTGGGAGCAGAATGACAAGGCATGAAAAGCTCTGCAGCCAGGAAAACTGAACATGTGTTTAGGAGTTCCTGCTCTTCACTCTCAGGCATCTCATCAGCCTGTGTGTTCTCTCTTTTCGCTTCCAGGGTAAAGTATGAAGACCCTCAAGCCACCAGAGGCCTCGCTGGTGCCCTGGATGCCCGGCAGCAGAACACGGGAGCGGTAAGTGGCCACAGCTTTTACTGCATCACCAGGGGGAGTCTGGTGCCTCTAGTGATGGAGCCCAGCTGACAAAGTGGATGATGCGTCAAGGAATGGTGAGAGCTGAGGTCGTGGAGCGCCCCCAGGGAGGAAGGAGGCTGGAGCTGCTGAAATGGAAGTGTCACTGGCACACCTCATGAGCATGTACAGCAGACATCAGCAGATATTGCTAACTGCCTCACCAAGGCAGTAAGTGTGCTGTCTGTTTGGAAAAAGTCAAGTAACTCCCTGCCTCCACCAACCTGCATTTCCTAGCTGGGCTGCTTACCTCATTCTCTAAAGCCCTGAGGTAAGTAGCTATGGAAAGTCTGGGGTTGCCCCAGGAAGTTGAAGGAAGCCCTTCCCCAGGGAAATTTCCACCTGGAAATGTATGTTTTATTCCTCTTCCGCAAATTTCCAAACCCAGTTGCCTTCTCTCTGCAATTAGAGGAGTAGTCCACCAGAACTAGTACTTTTTTCCCCTCACCTTAAACCCACTGCCTCCCCTCTCCCTCACACTGCAATGCAGACTCTTTCTCATCCAGGGGGAGTCTGGTGCCTCTAGTGATGGAGCCCAGCTGACAAAGTGGATGATGCGTCAAGGAATGGTGAGAGCTGAGGTCGTGGAGCGCCCCCAGGGAGGAAGGAGGCTGGAGCTGCTGAAATGGAAGTGTCACTGGCACAGCTCATGAGCATGTACAGCAGACATCAGCAGATATTGCTAACTGAAATGGAACAACCCTGGGCTGGGCCAGTAGTAGAGAACAGGGTTGGGAAGGAAGCAGACAGTGTGTCAATCCTTCCTCAAATAAACATACATATAGGAAAAAATCCTAGGTGCTCTGAGGCCAAGAGAGCATGTGCCACTCTGAGATAGAGGAAGGCCTGTTCTGGGGTGGGTGTCTGAGACAGAGGCAATAGCTGGTGGCATCATGCGGGTGGCTGCTGCCATTCATTCTCCTTGCAGTCTTTCCTCCTTAGCATGAGGTGCCTTGTTTGAAGAAAAACACATTCCAACTTTTACCCTCTTGAGGTCCTCCTCCAGTAGCTGGTGATTGAGCTTTCTGGCAGTTAAACTTGGTCTTTTGGCAGCAGGAATTCCTGCAATTACATTCCCTCAGGTACACAGAGGCTTTGACAGTTCCTGGGTCTGAAACTTGTAGTTTATCTCCCTGTGATGGGCACAGCCCAGACTGATGTCTGCTTTAGGAAGTTTCCCCACATGCCGTACAGTTGGCTTGAATGCACTTCTACCCCAAAGAGATTCTCTCTGGATAGGCAAAGCCAGTTTGCTCCAAAACTTCTCTAATCTCACATCCTCCTTCATTCCCATTCATCCATCTGCCAGCTGTGATAACTCTCTGTACTTGCTCCCTGGTTTGGGAAAATCTGCCTATCTTTTTCTTGGTCTTGGTGTTTTCCTGAGGGCAAGGGAGCTATATATATTAGAAAACTAATAAATAAGTTCTCACAAACACTCTCATTCTTCTGCTTGGGGAGCCTCTAGCAAGGGCTGCTTCTTGCTCAGCTTTGTTCAGAAGCTTATGACAGGAGAAAAGGATCTGGAGTTTTCAATCAGACTTTGTTTCTTTCAAGGTTTCTTTCTGCGTCCACTAGGAATACATCTCTTTGCTGTTTAAATTGACCAGGGCCATGATTTCTTCTGAGCTAGCCTCATCCCTAATGGAAGTAAAATTTACATGCTCTTTGATGGGTCTTTTTCAGTCATTTGGTATGATGTCAAATCCTGCTGTGCTCCATGATCCTACCAGGGAATCAGTTCTTGGCAGGTGTCTTTCTCCCCTACTGTGCTGCCAGGCCTGGCACCTCCAATATCTTCAGCATTGCAGACTTTGACATCAGACTGTCACTGGTTTGTAGAAGGGAGAAAGTGTTCTCTTATTCTCTGGCTGCCTACACAAGCAGCCACCTGGTGGGTCCTCACCAAAAAGCAAATTCTGGTCCAGTACTAATACCCAAAGCCAACCACCAAACTACAAACGCATTTAATGGCATGTATACTGGAACTTCTGTGTCTGAGCATGGATGGGGCAGAGGAAGCAGGTAAGCAATGGCACTGGTAACTGGGAGAGCTTTGCAGTGGCACTGGCTGGGTTTGGATGGGCCTGAGCTCACTGAACAGTGGAGCGAGAGGCTGAGCTTCTGGGTTGTGCTTTCTTTTTGCATAGTGGGTTTACTGGAACATCCTCTATTTTCTTGGTCTCATCACCCCTTTTTTTCTGTCCCAGGTACCAGTTCCTCAAGCCAATTTCATGGAAGACATAGAAAAATGGCTCTCCACTGATGTGGTAAGTGAGGGCTGCCTTCCTGGAGCCAGCAGTCCTGCCAGATTTGTCTATGGGGCTGGACTTCAGGCAGTGTATAACATTACTGAGTATGTGCCACAGGCTGCTAGGAGGGACCAGGGAAGGAAAAGCTAAGGACATAGGCTTTGGGATTCCACAATAGTATCATCAGCCTTCTGGTAGATACAGCTAATGAACTGAGGCTCAGGACCCCTCTAACATGTCTGTACTGCAGAAGTGAGGGGAGCACTGTCCTGTCTCTCCATGTGCAAAGAATCACATCCGTGAGATGCCTCTACTTCCCTTCCTTTTAACCATGCCCTCTCCTTCTTCTCTAGGGAGAATCTGAGGATCCAAAAGGTGTTACCAGTGAAGGTGAGACATGCCAGCCACTTTAACTGTTCCTGGCGGCACCTTGGCTTTTCCACAAACCTCCCTCTTTGCTAATGCTCCACTCTTCTCTTGCCCTCAGAGTTTGACAAATTTCTGGAAGAGAGAGCAAAAGTTGCGGACCGCCTCCCCACTTTGTCCAGCTCCTCAGCAGGGACATCTGTCTCCCCTCCTGCTGCCAGCCATCATCAGAAGCAAGCAAAGGAAGATGATGCTATGTTTGCCTTATGAATGCTATGGACCAGTGTGCTGTGGAGCAAGAGGCTGTGTGTGCTGTTTTGCTTGTCTCCAGCCAGGGGCCAGCAGAGGAAGGACTCTGTTCCCTTCCTCCATTCTCTTCCTGTTTTACCTTTGAGTTGTTACCATTTTTAAGCTGCTTTCAGACTTCAGATAATCTTTATTGTGTTTAGGGATACCATACAATAGGCTTGTGAAGGGGGGTTTCAAAGCTGCTAGAGAATGTGGGAGTTCAGTGAGCTTTTATTTTTATGGTACAGCGTGGGCAAAGCAGAAGAAGCTCCAGAAGAAGCTCCTCCATCCTAGTATCCAGTGAGCTAGTTAGAGATCTTGCCCAAGAAACAGGAGAGGCTGCAGTCTGCTGCTGAAATCATTCCTGCCAGTCTCTTTCCTCACCCGTCTCCTAGAATGTATCTCCAGCCCTCTGTCTGCCAGTGTTAGACTGGAAAGCACAGGGATGTGAAGCATTAATGGTGGCCGAGGAGGAACACTAATGGTGGAGGGATCCTGTTCTCTAATCTCTCTTGCACAAGTGCTTGTGGTATGCAACACCTTCCCACTCATAATCCCTTCTCTTCCTCTTCCTCGCCTCCCTTTCCCCATTAGTTTGTCCAGAATCCTACCCCATGGGAGACAGCCCCTTCAGCCTGGGTACCGATTACAGTCCTGTGTGCTGCCAAGGGCTTGGACGACTGGCTGCCTTGCAATGGAAACATCTGGGCTGTGGGTAGGATGTGCCTTCAGCAAATTATTTGCAGTTAATTTAATTCTCCATTATCATACTTTTCTCCCAATGTGATCCTACCTCCCTCCCTCACTTCCACTGATGCCTTCCACTACATCATGCCATGGTGTAGGGAGTCTCTCTGAGCCAGGCCAATGCTACAGACTCCATCAGGGTGGCTGTGTGTGCCGGAGTCCCAGAGCTGCATCCCCCTAAAGGAGGAGGCCTTTCCATGAGCACTGTTACACCAGTGGGAATATACTGCTGCTACGGAAGCTTGTTCAGATGGTTAGAACAGAGGGGAAGCAACACATCGGTCATCTCATGCCAGTAAAGCAGCCATCCAGCAGCCAGAAACTCCTCTGCATGTGGGGCGAAAAACCCTTCAGAGCAAACTGCACATGCTGCCCAGCTGTAAATGAAAGCCAGGGAGGAAGGTGCCAAGCTCAGGGCTCCTGCTCGTGGGATTTCTTGTTGAGCATGGGAGAGTTGTCTTTTTTTTTTACTGCACATTAAAGGAGCAAAGACTTGAGCCTCCCTTGAAGATGCAGTGTGTGCTGTCAGTGTTGGTGTGGGAGGGGAGGATGCTGGTGGGGAGAAAAGGGATGAAACCATGCAGCCACATTTGCTCTCCAGAAAAAGACTAGGGCACTGGAGAGAACAGCATGGGGGTTGAGGGTGCTTGGAGCCAAGGCAGGTGCTTCCTGCTTTTTACCACAGTCTTAAGGGAAGATGATTACAGCCCATCTCAAAATAGCAAGGGGATGAACTACCTCCTCTCCTTTCGCTCTCTGCTTTGTGACCAGATCTGAATACCCACCTTGCAGTCCACAAGTCACTTATGAAGACATGCAAGAAATACAGTTGTTACTAAAGTACCCTCTGGTATCTACAGGACATCCTCAGCTCTACCATTCCCTCTACCATTTCTTCAGTGTCCAGCTGAGTGGGAGCAGTGGGAAGGATTCTTAGAAGGAGGTTGAGTGGATTTGAAAATATCATCTGAAGAAAGGCAGAAGGGCCAAGTCGCTGAGCTTCACCTGCTGAAGCATGTACAGGAGAGGAAGCAAGAGCAGGGTCATGATGGAACTCGGGCTGGTTCTCTAATTGGGGGGGCCAGAAGGGCCTCCAGAACAAGCAAGGCCAAGCCCTCTGGCCATTGCCTGGCCTCAGGCTGCCTGGCTCAGCTGGGAAGGAATGGCTTCTGGTGCCCAGTCAGTGTTTATGAAGGGTATCAGCCTGTCCACACTGGTGATGCTTCAACCTTGGTTCATGCCTCAGCTAGCACTTAAAGTTCTCAGTGCCTCCAGCTCCCTCAGAGCACTGCCTGCAACTTCCCGTAAAGGAGAAATGAAGACATCCCTGAATGTATATCCTGAGTACGGGGAGTTGAAACTCCTCCTTACTGCCCCTAGGATGCCCTGAGCCCACCTCAGGGGAAAAACCCCATCTTCACCCTCACCTTAATCTTAATTCCCCAAACAGCTGGCACAGGACCTGGCAAAGCCAAGAGGGAACTGTCCCCAAGGAAGACTTGAGTACAGGACAATGAGTTGCCGCTATTTTCGTCAAGGGGCAAACAGATGGAAAGGGTTTTTGGTGTCTGCCAAGTGAGGTCAGTTTGAATTGATGGCCAACAGGTGAAAATTCAGTGAGCTGCTTGTGGCCCCCAGGGTGAGCCTGTCCCCTCCCCACCGTGCAACCAGCCATGGTCACAGTGCTTTTCACTGAGATTTATCCGACAGGGACAAGATCTCTCTTTTTCAAGCAACTGAAAATATGAAGAATGGGGATGAAGGCATGGAAAGATTCTAAATGAGTACAGTCATACTTGTTGTAGATCATACCAGTAATAATTTTGCAAGGGTTTGTTGTTTTTTTTTAAGAAGGAACCTGGAGCAAAAAACTTGCTAGGTCGGCAAGGGATCATTTTAAGTAGGGCAAAAACTGCTTCATTATTGGGGGAAAAAAAAAAAAGACAGCGCTGTTAGGAGTTCTTTTAAATGCCTTTCCCTTTTAAAAAATTTTCTGATGTTGTTTTAGAAAGAACAGGGCTGCCTGCTTGCTCTGACCACCAGATGGTTGTGGTCCCTCGCACACCCAGCCGAGACTTCCCGATTGCAGAGGACAGCCCCTCCCTTCGCGGTGACCTGCTTAGCGGGCTCTGCCACCCCCGGGGACAGAAACAAAACAAAGTTTTCCCTTTTTCTAGTATTATGCTGCAGCTATCAGCCCTGTGCAGCCTTGCAGAGCGACCACTCCAGGATGTGCATGCACATGCTGTGATTGCACAGAGGATGGGAAGGGTTCTTGTGCTCTGCCTAAGCATCCATTAATAACCACACTGGGAACAGGATCCTGACCTGGACAGATATTTTGCATGACCCAGAACAGCTGTTGCTATGCCAGATGAAGAAAGATATAACTTCCTTCTAATGGGTCAGAGTTGCTCCACATCTCTAAAAGCTAAATAAATGCTAAAGGTTAATGAGAGTTTCCATGATATTTGAGTAGCGTGATACTTGACATGCCAGCTTCACATTCACAGAGGCAAAAAATTAAATGTTTCTCTTCTAGCAACCACTAACCTCCAAATAGTACATGATTTTTTTTTACAAGGTGTTTAAAAAAATACGTCCTAATTTCCCACAGCACTATCTCACAAAGTCAGCAAAGTGTCCCAAGCCAGTACACTGGGAGGGTTGTTCTCCATTCCACAGTACTTTCATGTTGCTTTATCATGTCAAAACTTCCTCAAAGTTTTTTTTGAATAACAAAATTCCCACTCCCTTTTACAAAATGAGAATAAAGCCACTTCCTTTTTCCTTCAGATTACTGTTGGTGCTGCTAAGGGTGGACAAAGATGATACAAACAAATGAGAGGAAAAGCAGGAGCTCCATTGCTCAGGAGCAAGGGAATAGAGATGGCCATTGACAGGATCACTCCCCATGAGTACAGTGCTGTCTCAAGGAGCCTTCCTGCAGGGCTGGACATTGGCCCTTGCTGGGACTCCTTGGACAGGGTGTGCAGGGGTGTTTCACTGTGCAACAGAGAGGCTGGGGGCTCAGCCCTGGCAAGGAGACTTCCAGGGAGAAGGGCTTTGCAGCAGGAATTCCCTTGCAGCACAGAAAAGCTACCTGTGCCTGTATCCAGGTGTTTGTTTTCCTGGCCAATCTCAGCAGAAGAGCATGGATCAGATGCAAAGCAAATTTGACAGCAGGGTGAGGCAAGGACACGGCTTTCCTGCGGCTTTAGGGGAGTCTCTTTCACCAGCACAGGCTGGTAGGAAAATCTGTGTTTAGAAAAGTTGCTGAGAGGCACTTCAGTGGTATTTTTAGCTGCTTGACCAATAAAAAGAAAACACCAACAAAAAAAACAACTGAAATACAAGATCAGTCTCAGAGAGAGAGAGAGGTGCCAGTTTCTCTGAGCTCTTTTTGAAGTCTTAGCCGAAAAAGGGGGGGGGGGGAAGAAAGAAAGAGAGAAAGAGAGAAAGAAAAGAAAGAAAGAAAAGCCAGGGTGTGGGTGATCTGCCAGCAGTGCCCTGCTACCCCTGGGCAGGGACAAGTTCTGTGCTGGCATGCACATCACGAACCACCAGCGCCAGCAGGGCAGTGAGGGGGTGGCTCACCCCATGCCAGGCACCTTCAGTCTCACCACCTTTGGTCCCTCTCAGCCTCTGCCAGACCACACCCGGCAGCTGAACACTTTAATTCAAATCCCCTTGTTAATGATTATTTAGCCAAAGAGCTGCCACCACGGTCCCAAGGTCCTGATGTGCCCAGCACTGCTCAGGGGAAGGGCTGAGCCCACAGCCCTGATTCCTCAGTGCCTGGGATTCTAGGGAACGCATCCCCCCAAAAAGGGGGGTGTTCTGGCTCTTTTGCTGTAGTGGCTGCAGTCCATAAGCTCCATCATGCATGGGGCTCTCCAATAGGTGAGCCTGTCTTTGAAGTAATATCTGCCCTTTCTAACCCTTGTTTGGCTTATTTCTCCTCATCAGCATGTAGCTGTCACCCTCTCAAAAGGCAGCAGCTGGGTGGGGTAAATAAGGTCCTGCCTGGCTGCCCTGGAGCGATCTTTGGTAACGAGTGAGGAGGGGGCACAGGCTATGCCACAGGCCCCTCTGTGGCCTAGAGTAAGTCACTTCAATTTGGCACAGCATGAATGCCAGTCTCTAAAATTGATTCTTTCCCACACTTTGTTCCTGGGTCTGCTGTTTTTTCCACCAGTACAGGTGAACGCTGGGTACCCATCTGGCACTCCAGTGTTCCCATGCCTCGATTCCCCCGTACGGAGCAGGGACTGTCCCGATCCCAGAGCAGATGGCCACAGCATCCTCCAGGTCCCCAGGTCACAGAGGTGTGCAGCTTTCCCAGCTTGGGACACCAGCTTTTCCAACCCTTCCTGCCTCACCCCGTGCGGCGCTGGGAAGGACAGCTGAAAGGGGAACATTTTGTGGCTGCGAGCACCACGTCCCACCCCTCGCCTGAGCTCCAAAACCCGCAGCTGGTGCCGACTCCCGCTTTTCCCAGCGTGGGCGTCCTGCTGAGTCAGGGTCAGGCCGGGCCACGCCCGCTGAGTAAAGGCCGCTGAGGGGCTCTTTGCTGAGTCACGGCCGAGCAGCCTCCACGTGAGGCCGTCGTGGCAGGGCGCTGCCTCCGCCGCGCTGCGGCTGCAGCTGCTGCTCCTGGCCCCGCTCCCAGTGCTCCACACAGCTGGAGAAATCTCCAGAAACAGCCCCTTCCTGCGTGCGGCCCGGCATTTCTACGGTACCCTGGAGCAGGGGAACGGTGCAGAGGTGATTTGGAAACCTTGCGGGGCGGGGGAGATTGGGTCTCACTTTCTGTGCAAAACTTGGCTTCCAGTCCCTCCTTCTCCTGAGACAGGGGTGTGAGCAGTGTGGTATAAAGTCCTCCTTGTGGCGTACGTGTGATTTTTTCAAATATAAAGTTTCACGGTTTGTTCTGTCTCGTAGTCAGGGCACACTTTGTTTTCCACGGTTGTAGCACTGAAACAAAGGAGGTGGCAGCACTGACTGAAACAGTTGCACAAAGGGGGTTTTTATTTGCTAACTCTGCCCCTCTCCCTTCCACACCTCCCTCTGGCTGCCAAAGCAGCTCCTAGCTGGACACAGGACTGATTCCCATGACCACCAAGATTCTAGGAAGTGTGGAGGACTCTATGCACCTTCTCCCAAAATTTCATCCCACTGTACCCGTTACCTGCTGCGTGCTTTAGGTCACGGCCTGACTCTTGTCACCCACATGCCTTGCAGGGCACTTGCTGTGTTCCCCGCTCCTTCTCCCTACTCTGTTTCCAGACAGCCCAGAACTCTGTCCTTGCTCCCATCCATAGGCTGCCGTGCACATATACCCATACATCTATAAAGACATGTATTGTAATCTGCATTTCCTATTTTTCATGCTGGTTCATTTATCCAGAGAAATCTAACTGCACCTCCATCTCCCACCACACCATCTTCCAGGGTTCCTTTGTGTGGGGTTTGCCTAGCACTGCCATGCCTGTCTGTACAACCTTCCAAAGGTACCAGCAGTGCCAGCCCCATACACAGCTGCAGTGCCTGAGTTCTCCATAGGCATTTCCAGTGCACTGGACTCTTGACCTCCTTTTTTTCTGCCTGTATCTTTGGTCTAGACTGGGATTTTTGGATGCTGAGAGAGCAGTAAGCACAGTCAGTTCTGCCAAGGCAGGGCTGGGATAAGTAATCTCCCTTTGGTAAACACAAATTAACCACGGGATATCCCTGTATACTCCAGCACTGGTTCCTTTCTCCAGCCAGTCGTTTTAAGCCATTATCATAAATCCATTTTCCCCTACCATTACACAGCAAATCCTGGTCACTGTATCAGCTTCCCGAGTGCAAACCAGACAGCTGCATTTTGCTCTGTCATGGTTTGAGAGAGTCCATTAGCCCCTCTGAGCTGGATGACGCCGGTTTCCCCACAGAAGCTGAGCTGAGCTGCTGGGAACTGCCTGCCAGAGCCCAGCGTGGGACAGCACTACCCACAAGGGACTCAGGAGAGCTGACTTTGCATCCCGTGACTGCCTGTGTAACTAGAAATTTCTGGCCATAAATCTACTGGCAAAATAGGCTGTTAACGTACAAAGAGGAGAAGATTCCCCACTTCCCTGTTCCACGAGGAAACACTGACCCCTCAATAACTTTCTGTTGTTTTAACCATTCATCTCCCATCTCATGACTAAGCATTTTCTCAGGGGCTGGAATGTGCAGACGAGCTTTTAAGCTCAGCAGGAATTTTACAAATATCTTGCCTGAGGCTACTTTATTCATCGTTGCTAGAAATCCCCTGGGCAGTTTTGCTGGTGCCTTCACAGTGAGTAGCACTGGCACCACACAGCCATAGCTCACTGGAAGAGCAGGAGAGAGCAGGACTTCTAGCAGGCACGGTGGAGACCACAGCTCTGACACTTTAGTGACAATTTAGCAGAATTTCATAGTGACTGGATGCAGGCTGGCCTCTGATTTCCCGTGGCTCACTATGCCTTGGAAGCCAGTTTGTTCCTTCCACTAAAAACAAACTTCTTCCTCCCCATTCATCACTCTCAAGTGCCGACTTCCAAAGTTCTCCTTGAGGAAGAGATAGTCCCTCACAAATCCCTGCTGGCACATGGGCTTACTCAGTGTGACTGACCTACCCCCCACCATAAAGCAACAGCACAGCAGAAGCAATTCAAGTCCTTGCTGCAGAACACTGGAGGGGCCAGAAATGCTCCAGGCCAGAAACCGCAAAGATGATGCTACCCCACTTTCAGTTCTCCTTCCATCTTGCTGCAGGGCATTTGGGCCTTTCCAGAGTGCTAGGCTCAGTCCCACCATCCCAAGAAACCCAAATCAGCAAGAGATCAGACAGCACAAATCACCTGTGGGGCGTGGTTTGCTTGTCTGCACCTTTGCAAATCTCCTGGCAGAGATGAGCTGCATCTCTTGTGACCTGCCCAGGGGAAGGTAAAGCCCCAAGAGCCAGAGGGCATATCCTGGGGCAGTATGGTTACAAGCCAGAAAACCTACCTGGAATGGCACTAATATGACTAGACACCCTCTCTTTCTTTCCCCAGTCTCATTCAGACCTACTACAATCCTGGATGAAAGGGTGAAGGACTTCGGGATGTATCCTTTACAGGCCCTCCAAACATGCAGCTTCTTGGAAGAAGGCAAGGCAAGGCAGGCAGGCTGGGACAAAATCATAGGCTTGAAAGCACCCAGAAAGTCCTCAGGAGGAACTGGGTGCATTGCCAGGGCAGCAGGTGAAAGGAGGGGGAGGGCTTGAGGATTGGATTCCTTTCATATTATTTCACAGAATGAATTATATACTCTCATAATTATTATTCTCATATAATTCTCATATATTTCCTACTTCCCTCCACTAGAAGTTCAATTTGTGCTCCAGCTTCCCCTCTCAGAATAGGACTCACTGAAAATGACAGAAAACGAGAGCTTTAAGGAGTTATGCCAGAGGGAAACATTCATTTTGGGGCCATTACTGTGGCAAACTGGTATCAACGTTTCCAGGAGGGACCGACCACGGGGTTCTCTGCTCCACACATGGACTCTGCACTCTCAGGAGGTGTTTGAGGCTTTGTCATGCTCGCTTTGAAGACTCAGACATCCTGATACATTTATTTTAACTTACAGAAAAGCAAGCAACTTGTCTGCAGTGTCATGGGGCTAAGAATGGAACGTGTCAGCTTTTGCCAGCATGCACTGTTGCTTTAAAAGACAAAAGCAAGGCAGGAAAAGTCTGGCTGAGTCAGGATGGAAACGCTGAGTAATCCTTCCTGAATGCTGCAAGCCAGATGTATGCTGGAGTCAGAAAAAGAAGCATGGAAGAATACTTTTTCCAGAACTACAGCCCCCAATCCTGCTGGGACTGGTGTGGATGCAGTTACAGGGAGACAGGCGAGGTGCTGGCTTGGATGGCAGCATCCACAGAGGGGACTGGCTATAGAGGGACAGCAGATGCCACAGTCCTTCTCCTTCCATGCCAGGCTCTGCCTCCCCACCATCCCCTGCACCACTGTACCAGGGAGTTTCTCACACCCACAGCAGAAGGGGAATGGTGGCTTTAAGTGACCTGCTCTTTTGGGCTGTGCACAAATGTGTGCTTTTCCAAAGTATAGCCAGCCAGTGTATCATCTGCCCCTGCTAGCCCAGCTTTCAGCATTATCTACAGGTGGGAAAGAAGGGCCCAGCTTCATCTGTTGTCTGCTTCACTGACCACTTTATTTAAAAAAAAAATTTAAAAATAGCAGAGCAACAGCTACTGGCAGAAGCACCATGTCCTACTCTTTTCCCAAATCAGAGAAATTATTCGCCTTTGAAAGGCTCTGCAGACTTCCTCAGTTTCCCCAAAGTCCTATATGATATTTTATCAGCTTCCCCAGCCTTCTGGATGTTTAGGATGGAGTGCTATTTCCCTAAATTGCCCTGCACACTGCTGTGGTGACAACAGGAGCCAGCTGCCAAACAAATCAGATGCCACTGTTTCCATGAGCAGGAGGGCATGGAACGGATCTTGCTCTGCATCAGTGCTGGCACACCTGTGCTGGCTCTGTGCAAAGTGACAGGCTTTGCTGCCCTGTGCCAAGGGCAAGGGGGACTGCACAAGGGCAGGTCCAGCTCCTGCAGGCCAGAGCTGGTGCACAGCCATGAGACATCTCCCATGTTGATGTTGATACCTGAGCTGTGCTGGAGCAGGTGAGGGTGGGTGCTGGATTAGCTCTCCAGGCAGGGTGCAGGGTTCACAGACTGGGGTGTAGGGCAAGGAGGCTGCCCTCTGTGCCCCAGGCATTAGCCCTGTAAATCCACCCTCCTTGTCCAACCCCACTGTCCCCAGGACAATGAGCACCTCTTGCAGTACCCAGGCTCTGCCTGCCACGGGCAAGGCACTGAAAGGGTTACAGAGCGAGGCAACCTCAAAAGAGAAGTTTCTGGACATCCTCTTGTTTTTGCTTAGTTATCGAGATGCATCAGGTGACTTCCTTCTGGTTCCTTGGGGCTGCGGGCCAGGAGAGGGTGACAGCCAGGCTGGGAAGGGAAGTGCTGTTGTGTTGCAAGAAGTTTGTACTCGCACTGAGGTCAGCGGTTCGCTGCTCACGTGGCCTGGCAGTATAAAGCTGGATGTGGGAGTCAGGCTGCCCAGCTCAAAGCTTCACTGTACTGGGAGCAGAAAGCAAGGAGGAAAGCACGAGCAGCAGCAGGGAAGCAGAGGAGTGAAACGACGTGGAGAAACATGGAAACTTCCCAGTCACACAGCTCTGAAAGGTGAGAGCAGGATGGGAGCAAGAGGGAAGCGTTTTGCCAGAGGAGTGTTGTGTTTCTGCCCTTGCTTTTAGGCATCCTGTTCCTGCTCTGAAGGGAAAGGCATGCTGCTGTTTCCACCTCTGGTCAGCATTCCTTGCTTAATACAGTGTTTGGAAAGCTGGTGCTCTCTAGCTGCCATACACAGCTCTCGGGAATGCTCTGCTCCTTTTTCTGCCATCCCGGGCTCCCCCCTTTTGTCCTAGAGAACTAAGATCTGTTTTGTCAGAGGAAACAGCACTAACACCTGTTTTACTGTTCTTCCCCAGGATGTCCACAGACCTGTCAGAGCTGTTGAAGGAAGCTACCAAGGAGGTGCACGAGCAGGCAGAGAACACACCGTTCATGAGGAATTTCCAAAAGGGGCAGGTGTCACTCCAGGAGTTTAAGGTACTTCATAGCAACATTGCATGGGAATGGGATTTCCTCACCAGATAGATCGGATGGGCTGTGAGGGGACTCAAGGGAGGAGGACGGGGACATGATGCTGGTATCAGCATCTCCTATGAAAAACCTCAAACTCCTGCACCTTGAGGTCTTACTAGCTCCTCTTGCAGAAGGTGGGGAAGGACTGTGCATATCAGGCTGAAACAAGAGAAAAAGGACAAAGAGATTGATGGGAATAATGCTATTGCTTTTCTCTTTCTTCATAAATGCCTGCATGTTAATTATTGCCAGTGATAGTTAATGGAGATAGAACTATTTTCAGATATTTGAGCAGTTGAAATGCCCAAATGAGGGGGAATTCTATATTTACAACACTCTAGGCAGCTGCAGCGAGAAATAATGATGGGACGGTGATAAAGTGAGGATGTAGGATCATTGCTGGCACTGAACTTTGCATTGTCGCTTGAGCTATACCACAGCTGAGATCATGAACTATAACTCAAAAGCAGACTGAGTTTGAGCAATCCGTGTCTGCTGCTAGCAAGCAGGAGCCTATTGCTTTTTTCAAGATAAAAGAGAAACATTTCCACATATTAGCCTAATCTGGCTAGATACAATTCCTGGGATCTGTGCTGCGTAACAAAGCCATGAGCAAAACCAAAGCAAACACCTGGGCCAGAAATTCCTGAGAGGCTATAGGATGTGACACATGGACTTGCAAATAACAGCTACTGATTCAACCTGCGGCTTAATTACTTTGTTTTTGAATAGTTCCTTGGTAAATAAATTCACAAAAGTAGAAAAGAGACTACTTACTTCTGACAGGCAACATTCAGAATACTTAGCCAAGCATAAATTCAATCTCAGGTGCTGACTTCCTGCTTTTAGAAATATGGCATTGGTTAGGCAGTGAACTCTGAGACAGGCAAAAACCTTCAGGAATAAAACTTTTTTT
Source organism: Petroica traversi (assembly GCA_025920805.1). Classification (NCBI taxonomy): domain Eukaryota; kingdom Metazoa; phylum Chordata; class Aves; order Passeriformes; family Petroicidae; genus Petroica; species Petroica traversi. The sequence continues at coordinate 2,084,792 of JAHLSL010000059.1, forward strand.
CTTAGATGATTTTTACATGCTGCCAGGGGAATGCGATGGGACATGGATTTTAAAAATTAACAAGTTTTAAAAAGCCATGTTTCTCATTAAACCACTACCTGCCTCCAAAAACAATCAGTTGAACTACATTTTTGCTTAATTCATAAGGCAATGTTCCCAGATTTTGTTGGTTTTTTTTCCAGTAAGCTGGGTAACAGGTCACTGTTTAAAAACTCTGTTTTTGTTTAGTCCCTTGGCAGACCTATATTTCTGCCCTGCTACGTGCCTCCCCAGATGGTGGATATTTGTTTCCTCAACCAGTCACTGCCCATGTGCTTATCAAAGTCCTGTTTGCTGGCACAGTGGGGAAAGGTTGAAACGAGAACTCTCTCACAGCAAAACTGACTGCTTTGTGAGAAAGTAAATTGCTTTCTCTCCTGTGAGCAGCATAATCCCTCCTACCCAAAGCTGACTCACCTGCACTGCAACAGCACCATCTTTTGCCCTTTGCTGCTCACAAGGGACCCCAGAGTATGGAAGAGAGGGTGTAGGTGTAACAGCCTCTGAAAGCAGAATGCAGGGGGAAGGAAAGAACACAGCTATATTGTCTCAAACCACGTGGAAAAGCTGGCAGATGGAAGAAAGTATCGCATAAGCTGGGAAAAACAACAATAACAATGGTTTCAAAATAGAGGGAAGAACACAGCCTCACAGCACTCCTTCACAAAGGCATCTTTCAGAGGCAGCCTGTGTTTCCAGCTCCCTTTGATCTTATCTCCCTGAGGCAACCAAGAAGGCAACCCCTCTTGCATGCCTGAGTGAGGAGAGTGGTGGTGCCTCAGTTCCCAGGCTGGTGGGACGCTGATGGGATGAATATGTTGAAAAATAACCAGGGTGTGCCGTCATCTCAAAAGGCCCCCCTAAAGGGAAGCCACATTTTGGAGCATTCAAATTTGAACAATGTACCAGAAAGGATACCTTTGGGAATATCCTCTCTATTGACTGAAGGAATGGGAAGAGACCAGGAATGCTTAAACAGTTCACATTACATCAAGCTGCAAGACTTTAAGGCAAGGCAGTGACTTTAAGAGCAAGCGAGACAAATGCCTCCTGGAAAGGGCTTAATTGATTGCTGCCTCAAGCAGAAGGGGAATGGCTAAGTAGTGTCTCCCTGTACCTTGCACTCTGTTTTCCACATGGGAAATCTGCAATATCACAGATATGCATGACTCATAGTAGGTGTTCCTTTTTTGTTAGTACAGTTCGTCCCACGGACTTGAAAAAGACAAACAGATGCACCTGTAGCTCATAGTCTTTGTTCTCTTTCAGCTGGTTACAGCATCCCTGTACTTCGTATACTCTGCTCTGGAGGAGGAGATCGAACGTAACAAGAACAATCCAGTTTATGCCCCTGTGTATTTCCCAGTGGAGCTGCACCGCAAAGCTGCCCTGGAGGAAGATCTGAAGTACTTCTATGGCAGAAACTGGAGGGAAGAGATCCCATGTCCTGAGGCTACTCAGAAATATGTTGAGAGGCTCCACTACATAGGCAAGAATGAGCCAGAGCTCCTGGTGGCCCATGCCTACACTCGGTATTTGGGAGACCTCTCTGGGGGGGCAGGTGCTGAAGAAAATTGCCCAGAAGGCTCTCCAGCTGCCCAGCACTGGAGAAGGGCTGGCTTTCTTCACCTTTGATGGGGTCTCCAATGCCACCAAGTTCAAGCAGCTCTATCGCTCCCGCATGAATGCTCTCGAGATGGACCTTGCCACTAAGAAAAGAGTCATGGAGGAGGCCAAGAGAGCATTCCTGTTAAATATACAGGTGAGTAACAACCAGCCAGCCCTGCCAGCCTACATCCTCTCTCAGACAAGAAAATAGCTACAGAGGAAATGCAAGACCAGTATTTCTGCTGGGGAGCTTATGAGAACTTGTGGATCAGGGTGAGCAGGGCAGAGTTAGATGGCCATACTCCTCCAACCTGAGAGCTGAATAAAACAATCATCTCAAAAGCTCTTCTCCCTCCCTTAGTGTTTGAATCCAGCCTCTTCCATGTGCCACTATTCAGATATGAATGAGGGTTTAATGCTGGGAGTGGGGATTACCATCTACTATCTGTCCTGCCTCTGTGGTGAAGTTCCACAGATCCTCTGTGCACTCTGAATGGGTGAGAGGTACCTTGCTTTCCTTCCCATCAGAAGGTGGGCAATAGCCTTCTCCTCAGCTGAAAGCTTCAGGGAGAACCTATAAGCAAACAAGGAGTTTGAAAGACATCCTTAGGACCTCACAGGCAGCTTTTGTTCTATGCAAGATGTGCCAGGAGACTTACACTGATGCCTCATGTCTTCCTCTAGTTCCTAAAGTGCTTGGGGAAGGGGTTCAGTGAAAGAACAAGAGGAGGCCACAGAATGAGACAGTGTTCCTTCTTCTCAGGTGTTCGAGGCGCTGCAGGAGCTGGTGCCCAAGGGCCAGGAGAATGGCCACCCTGTGCAGCCAAAGACAGAGCCTCTTCGCACGAGGAACATCAACAAATCACATGAGCCCAGTAAGGCACCTCTAAGGGCAGGTGCTTTACACTGCTCCTTCCTTTCTTTCTCCCTTCCTCTGTCATTGGGAAACAAGCAGGAGGTACTCACCCCATTTCTTCTCCAGCTACCAGCAGGTAGTGGAAGGAGAGGCACTGCTGTGTGCAGTTTCTTCTAGACATCACAGAGCAAGGATAACACATGTGGGCTCTCCAGAAAGTGTGTCAGTGAGGAGGCTTTGCAAAAAGAGACTCCTCTCTCTACCTCTAGGGCTTTAACAAATGTAAGGTTCATTCATCAGAGGGAAAACTGATCTTGATTTCACAGAAGCAAAGGCATCAATTTTGGGTGCTGCAGATCAGCCGTGGTGCTGTGATGCTGACAGAAGGTTCTTCTGGACACACAGTCCTATCCAGCAGCCTGTGTTTTTGGACTGTATCTCCCTGTGATAATTTTCCTGCCTTCTGGAAGTATTTACTGAAAACACTCCAGAGAGTATGCTGGGTTTATAGTGAGCACTAGATGGTGGAATGTCATCAGCTTTGAAGTCAGGCTTGTGACTGAGTGAGGAGTGAGCTCAGATGTTTACAGATCAGAGAGTTTTCCATGATTACATGCAATTCAAATTAAAATAAAACCCTTGTGACCAACCCATTCTGAAATTAAAATGGAGATTTTCTTCCAGTGCATACTGGATTGAACCACAGTTTTTCCATGTCAAAGAACGAAAAGCAAACCTTGCCTTAAGCATCTGCAGACGGTGAAGGTTAAAGTAGCTTCTGTGGGAAAGGTGTTAAAAGTTCTCTGTGAAACTTTGCCATTCCTTTCCTAAAACATGCATACAAGTAAGATTTTCAGAAAAATGTAGTTTGGATGAGGAATCCCATCCTAAAGCCATACTGCGAAAATTGCTTGGAGTGCTGAAGACTGTTCAAGGTCATTAGATGCCTGACTAATTAAATCAGTGAGAAGCAGGAGACAAAATGCCTTTTAAAATTCTGCTTAAGTATTTGTCTGTCTTCTGCACACATCAGGGGTTTGATGGAACTGGGCAGTGCAGGTATAAGCCTGTAAAGAGACAAGGGGTAGTCTGGAGGTTGGTAGAAAGGCTGGTAGTCACCCACAGGCAGAGGGGCTGTGACCCTTTGTGATTCCCAGGTCGAGTCTGCTGCTTCCCTTCTCCACTGGGAGAGCAGAATCTGCTGCCACTGCTTCTCCCAGCTGGGCTCTGGGCTTTCTCCTTCTTCCCTGGGTGACTCCAGCAGGATGTGCTATGGCACTGGGGAGAGCAAACATGGCATGTTAGCAGCCTCTTGCCTCAACCTCTTCTCACTTATTTTTCTCCCTATTTGCTCTAGTTCCAGCAGCTGGGAAGGAAAGTGAGAGGACAAAGATGAGAAACACAGACACAATGCCCACCACGTCCCTGTTGCGGTGGATTGTGGCACTCAGCTTCCTTGCCATGACAGTCGCCGTAGGCTTGTTTGCCATGTGAAGAAGCAGGACCTTCACCTTCTCTTCGTGACTTCCCTCACCCTGCACTAATCCACCTTTCCCAGTCCTTGTGAAAGAAATTACCCCCGACTGGGTACTGTGATCTTGGTTCTGCCACTAATACTAGGAGACTTTTCTCCCCAGAAATCAAAGAGTGCTGAAAGGGGGTTCAGGCAAAGACTCTCCAGTTCTTGGAGTGAACTCTTCTCAGAGACTAACTTTATCACCAAAAACCAAGGGTAGAAAAGGCTAAAAACAATGGCCAAGAGTTGTTGCTTTTCAGAGTGCCTACAAAAACCCTACAGGATCAGATACACAGCTTTAACATCTGTCTTTCCTCAGAAATATGGAGCTCCTCAGAGCTCTGTTTGCTCAGTTTTTTTTATACTGCTAGATAATACTGTGATCACTTTCTCTGTAGAGCCATATGGCTCCCATGGGTTACAAACAGTTTTACATGACACTGGTAGGTCTTTGTTATTTCTTTTTCCAATCCTTTTTGGTCTTTGAAAAGCAAAAGACAGTTGTTGAAGATACAGTGTCATTCTTGTCTGGTTGTATAATTTATATACATAATAAATTTCAATGTAAAGTCTTCAGGCCTGGTGTTTCCTATTATTAACGTTTTACATGGGGAAAAAGGAGGCATCATTCTTCCTCCTGGTTTTTTTGTCTTTTGGAGCTGCAGCCTGCTCAGACATGACAATAGACTGAAGTGGGAGCTATCACCAGAGCCAGACTCTGCTCCCACTCAGTGCTAACAATAATCTGTTATAGGCTGGGGCAGGCTCCTTCAGCTCCTACACACTGCTCTCTGTTTCTAGAAACAGCATGAAATTCAGTGAGTGTGCAAAGTACTTTTAAGGGGTGGAAGAAGTGGTACTTAAGAGCTGCTCGCTGTTCTATCACAAGCAAAAGGGGATGGGACCCTCAGCCTGTCAAAACCAGGACAGCTCTCCCTTGATATGCCAGCAAAGGGTGTGATTTAGAGCTGCAAGTGTGTTTTCATCACCCAAAAGTTAAAGGCAGCCTAGGTTTTGGTCGAGGCAGCTGAATAGTAAGCATCAAGCACACAAACACATGCCCTCACCTGAGTGGCAAACCACAAACCAGCTACCTCACTCCCAGGACTTGGCACACACCTGGCAATGCTGAAGGCACTCCAAACACACAGCACTGCTGGAGCAGCCCATGCACAGAGCTGGCTTTCCCTGCTTTTGCTGAGACACATCTGGAGGGCTGGCTTTGTGACCAGTCACAGGCCATGCCTGCTCCAGGAGTTCTCCCAATACAGGACACGCTGCAGTTCAGGTATAGCATTGCAGGCACTGACAAAACTGCTGTGCTATCACCTCAGAGTCCTCTTTTTCTACCAGAAAGCCTCTGTGATCAATCTGTCTCTATGACCTGCCTGTTCTCGTTGTGACCTGAATCTCCCAGATACGTGTTCCTATGGATCTGTTTTAATGCCCAGCACTGAACCTGCTCAAAGGCAGGTCCTGTTGAGGATGAGCAGTGGGAAAACAGGACTGTCATCTTTCTCAGGCTCTTTTCTACTCTGCATGCCTTCCTCAAGTTCCTTTAATAATTCTCTCTTTGGATCCACCTGCAAGAAAAAAAATAGTTAATTCTTGAAAAAGATAGTGGGGTGTTTCAAAAGCAGGGACACGAGGCTTGATAGCCATTTAAATACAAGAACTTGTTTGCTTAGATTTGTATTAAGTTGTACCTATTGAGTCCCTCTAAACCACCCCAACTAAACCATTATGTTCATTCAGCCATGCTCAGGTAACTAAGATCCTTGTTAAAAACGAGGTCCTTTTCTGTTAAAGTTAAAAGGTTTTTAATAAAAGAATTAACAAGAAAAGACAAAGACAAGGCAAAGGAATTACAGCGTCCCTGGACGCCGGGTGCATTTGGCACAGGGCCAGAACACACCTCTCCCAGATAGAAACACTCCTTAAATACTTTTTTAGTCCTTTATCAGTTTCCGGCAGAGGAGTCTCTTATCTAGGAGTATCTTGACAAAAGTTTACATAGTCGTAGTCGTATATTAGTCGTTGGCAGAGGAGTCTCTTATCCTGGTCGTATA
>JAHLSL010000059.1:2092355-2174342 GCA_025920805.1 Petroica traversi
AAAAGTTGTCGGGGGTTTCGGCGGGGAACGAGGTGCGGAGCGGGAGGGGATCGGGATCGGGATCGGGGGCATTGCGGGAAAAGAGCGCGGCCAGTGCGTGGGGGGTGGGCGTGGGGCAGTTGGCCAGGGTAATTCCGTGGGGCACGCAGTGCGGCGCGGGGGAAGGTGGCAGCTGAGGCTGACCGAGCGCTCTCGGCCGCGCAGCGCAGCAGCAGCCGCGATGTCCGGCTTCGACGACCCCGGCATTTACTACAGCGACAGCTTTGGGGGAGATGCGTCCGTTGACGAGGGGCAGGTTCGGAAGTCGCAGCTGCAGAAGCGGTTCAAGGAGTTCCTGCGGCAGTACCGGGTGGGAACGGACCGGACGGGCTTCACTTTCAAATACAGGTGCTGCTGTGGCCCCTTTTCTCCTTCTGAGCCTTACCCAACCCCACCTGCACGTCCAGTCTGCTCTTAACCTCCCTCCTGCGTGCACACCACACACACACACACACAGTAGCCATTTTGTCTCTTCTCGTAGGCCATAAAAAGCTTAGTATTAAAAAATGTTAGTATTTAGCTTGATAGAAAAGTGGAGGTCTGGTGTTCCCGCAAATATTGAGGCAGCCAGGCAGTGGCATAGGTAGCAATAGAGGGGTCCACACCGCCAAGCTCTCACTTAGTTCTGAAATTCAAAGTCTGTCTCTTAAATTGTAGTGCTTTCTGGTCTGGAGTATTGTCTGTATCCATTAAAATCAGTGTGGCACTCTCCACATATGCCTTCCAAGTCTATGAAATTCCTTTGGCCATCCCTTTGCCTATGTAGTTTGGGGACACAACTGTGAGAAAACACGGAGATACATCATAATAAAGAGCTACAACAATCTTTCTCCTTTCACCTCTGAATTTCATGACTCTTGGCATTTTTAAGGAAAATGTGTCTGTCCTGTTATTATTTCCTTTGTTTTAAATTGTGTCTTTGCTGTAGTAGTTATTATCCTAAGTAGAAATTTTCTCATTGTGTAACTCCAGTAAATGCTTTACAGTGCTACTGCAAGCACTGGTTTCCCTAGTCTAATGTCACCTTTCAAAGTGGACTTGGGTGAAAGATTGCACTTCTCCTAGCACTCACCTAATTTTCCCTGGTTTTTTTCCAAACTGTGGACTCCTTGCAGAACCTGCCTTCTCTGATCCCTATTCTAAGGCCACTGTGGGTGACTTGTGTTTTCTGCCCTGCAAACCTTTGCTGCTTCCTGCCTTGCAGGGATGAACTCAAACGGCACTATAACCTGGGGCAGTACTGGGTGGAGGTGGAGATGGAAGACTTGGCCAGCTTTGACGAAGATCTCGCGGACTATCTGTACAAGCAACCAGCAGAGCACCTGCAGCTGGTAAGGAGGTTGGCAACGTGGTTGGCAGCTTAGAACTCTGTCACATCACAAGAGTAGCCCTGATGTTCTGCTGTAACAGACCCAGTAAAGCACGGTTGTCCCCTCTCTAGTTGGAAGAAGCAGCGAAAGAAGTCGCAGATGAGGTCACTCGTCCTCGTCCCTCAGGTGAGGAGACTCTCCAAGACATCCAAGTGATGCTGAGGTCGGATGCCAATGCGGCCAACATCCGCAGCCTGAAGGTGAGGCCAGGTGAATCGGCTGCCATGCAGAGCAGCACCTGTGTGGGTGTGACTGCAGGGGAGCTTTTGGTACCTAGTCACATGGCTCAGGACATGGATCACATACCAGTTACAAGCAGAGATACTCTGCAGCTTAAACCTGACTGCAAAGGGCTGTTATTGCTGGTCTCTGCTGCAGGGACATTAGTGCTGTTAGTGATGCTCTGCACAATGTTCTGTCCTGTGCTCTCATGCTTTGTAGTTTCCCATTCGTCCTCTATTGATGGCTTTCTCACCTTCCCTTTACCTATTCCCTTCCAGTCAGACCAGATGTCCCACCTTGTGAAGATCCCTGGGATTGTCATTGCAGCAACCCCTGTGAGAGCCAAAGCCACCAGAATCACCATCCAGTGCCGCAGCTGCCGCAACACCATCAACAACATAGCGGTGCGCCCGGGCCTGGAGGGCTACGCTCTGCCCAGGAAATGCAACACGTAAGGACTGACAGGGGCATCCCCCAGCAGGCTGGAGGGGAGATAAGGATGCATTCCCTCCTCCTGCTCCTGCTACATCCAATGCATTGCAGAATGTGCTGCCCCTGTGCCAGTGTGCAGTTGTGGCTGGCAAGTTCTGCTGTCCATCTGTGGTCATGCTGGTTGTGACCCTGCATGGTCAGTGCTGCATGCAGTGTTGGGTGACCATGTCCAGAGAGTTCTTTTTATTCATAGGGAGTTTTGCCCTGCCTTCAGGGGCTGTTTTGTTACCTTCCTTAGGGATGCTTTTTTACTAGTCTTTTTATCCTGCTTTACAGTTCCTGGCATCTGTGAGAACTGTGAGCATTCAGCTGCCATTGTGCTGTATCTCTCAAGGCAGCCAGTCCTGGTGGGTTGTGCCTTTGGGTTCATACCTGCCAGTATTTATTTTCTGCACCTGAACTCTAATGCAGCTTGAGATGGGTTTGGGCTAGGGATCCTTCTTGTGTGTGGTCTGTACAGCACCTCGCTTCTGATCCCTGACTGTGTGAGTGCATCTGCACTCTCCTGTTGCCCTCCCTGGAAGCCCTGCATGGACTCAGGCATCAGTCGTGCCACTCTGAGACACCAGCAGGACGTGGAGCTGCTCTTTGTCTCAGAGACCTTGTAATCTAGCAAGGCAGATACGTCTAGAGAGACTGGGAGGTGGATGTCAGCCTTGTCACATTGCTAATTGCTTTCTTACCAGAAACCACTTAACATTTGCTTCTTGCATGAGGTAGTAAGGAAAAACGCCCTGCCGTGTCACTGAGTCTGTGCTGTTACCTTCTGTGTAATTAATGAATTACCTTCCTCCCTGCTCACAGATAGCAAGGAAGTAGAGAGTGCTCAAACAAGTGTCACCCTGCCTCTGGCATGTTCTCATGTACACATTTGGCCGCTGCTGAAGACAAGACACAGGGCTTGGTGGCCTTTGGTCTGGCCCTGTGTGTCTGCCCTTACCTGCTGATGTGGCACTGCTTGGAAGGGGCAGCTGCTCCTTGCTATTGCTGCTGTCCCTCCACAGGTGCACTCCAAGGGGTGGCTCCTCAGTGCTAACAGCCTTCCTTGATTGATCTCTCTGCACAGAGAACAAGCTGGCCGCCCAAGGTGCCCTCTGGACCCTTACTTTATCATGCCAGATAAGTGCAAGTGTGTGGATTTCCAGGTCCTGAAACTGCAGGAGTCCCCGGATGCTGTGCCACATGGGGAGATGCCCCGGCACTTGCAGCTCTATTGTGACAGGTACTGGCACAGCCTTCCCACCCTGACCCTGCTGGCTGTTGCTGGTGCCATCCTTTCCCACCATGATCCTCTGCTTTCCCCTGTCTCCTCTTAGGTACCTGTGTGACAAAGTTGTCCCAGGGAACAGAGTCACTATCATGGGCATCTACTCCATCAAGAAATCTGCACAGAGCAAGAACAAAAGCCGTTACAACGTGGGGGTGGGCATCCGCAGCGCTTATATCCGCGTGGTGGGCATCCAGGTGGATGTGGAGGGCTCAGGTGAGGGCTGCTTTAGGTGTGCATTTGGTCTGTGTTGGTAGCCTGGTGTTGGGAGACACTCCCCACCCTCAGTTCTCACTGAGGTGATCCCTCAGCAAGGAGTGTTTGGAATCACAGCCTTGGTCCTTCTCTGCTGTTTATATAGCTGAAGGTTCAAGCTATTCCAGGGGTGTGACTTGCCCTGGGCTCTCTGTGGTTGTGTCCTGTAGGACTTTTTCTCAGTGATATTAAATGAGGAGGTCTCAACCCAAGTCCACCAGGGTATTTAAGTGACTTTATCTTACTGATCTTAGAGTGAGAATCTGCTAAGCCCTCCGTGAGGATTTGGGCTGAAATCAATGGTTAAAATTGCATTTAAAACCTGGTCCTGACAGTCATTCTCCCCAACCAGATCTGCTTTGCCCAAGATCCTTGGTTTTTCTTACCAGCCACTAAGAACACCGCATGCCTTGCTGGATTAGCAGATGCTTGCCCTCTCCACCCTTCCCACCTGGTGACACTTGGCATGATCTTCAAGAGGGGATTTTGGTTGTAGTGTGTGTGGAGGGAGTGGTATTATTTCCTTTAAAACCTCCATTTGTTCACTGTTGCATAATTCCCCTCATCCTTGCCCAGGACATAGTTTCACTGGCTCGGTGACCCCTCAGGAGGAGGAGGAGCTTCGTCGTCTTGCTGCCATGCCCAACATCTACGAGACCATTGCCAAGAGCATCGCGCCCTCCATCTATGGCAGCACCGACATCAAGAAGGCCATCGCCTGCCTCTTGTTTGGAGGCTCCCGCAAGAGGTGAGCAAGAGTCAGCGTTTGTTATCAAACTCAGTGCTTTGGCATCAAAATAAAGGCTCAGCGTCTCTCCTCACTCTCTTCTTCCCAACCCTGTCAACTCCAGGCTTCCAGATGGCCTGACCCGCAGAGGGGACATCAACTTGCTGATGCTGGGGGACCCTGGCACGGCCAAATCCCAACTGCTGAAGTTCGTTGAGAAGTGTTCACCCATTGGGGTATGTGGTAGGAGGTGTCCACTTGTAGTGCACCCATTTTCTCTCTTCTGCTCCTTATCTAGCACCAGAAACAGGACCATGGTCACAGCAGACACCTGCCTGTGCATCCACAGGTACATTTGCTAGCAGAGGCATAACTGCCATTTCCAGTGCTAGCTTAGAAGAGAAGGGGGATGAGGGAGGGAAGGGGAAGCCAGTCATGCCTTTTATTATCACACAGAATCACTAGGTTGGAAGAGGCCTTCAAGATCATCAAGTCCAACCAATGCCCTAACACCTCCACTATGCAACAGCACCAAGTACCATGTCCAGTCTCTTCTTAAACACGCCCAGGGATGATGACTCCTCCCCAGGCAGACAATTCCAGTATTTAACCACTCTTTCTGTAGAAAACTTTTTCTTGATATCCAACCTATACTTCCCCTGACGCAGCTTAAGACTGTGTCCTCTATGCTGTGAGCCAGGCTGTTTGCAGATGTCCAAAGATGTGCTTGGTGCTGCTGTGTATTGTTGAGACTTGGTCAACAGAGGGGCTGGCTGGTCAGGACAGATTAAGTTGCATTTCAGGCACGGACCTCCAGCCTGAGCCCAGGCACAGAATTACATTTTCAGCTGTGGTTTTTTGTAGTCTCTATTAAACTCAGCCTCTGACTGTATTATTCCCTCCAAGGGCAAACAAAGCTAATGCAGCAGCCCACCAAACAATGAATCACTCCCTCTTCTGTACTTAATGTCTGTGTTTGTGTGTCTGCATGCCCTCCAGTGTGTCACAGCTGCTTAGTCTGAGGCTTGGGGTGAGGCAATAGTCCTGTTCTTTACCCAGCACATCTGCTTTGTACATGTGGTGAGGGCTTTTCCCGGAGCTTCTTGTGTTTCCCCCAGGAGCTCTGGATTTTGCTGACCCAGGGGTGCTTTGTCTCTCAGCTGAGCAGTGGGCTCCTGGGTGCTGCAGCAGCTGACGTGCTATCCCTTTCCTTGTCTCATGTACCACTAGGTATACACCTCAGGAAAGGGCAGCAGCGCTGCCGGCCTGACAGCCTCAGTGATCCGCGACCCTTCCTCCAGGAATTTCTTCATGGAGGGAGGAGCCATGGTGCTAGCAGATGGGGGAGTGGTGTGCATCGATGAGTTCGACAAGGTGGGGCTGCCTGTGTGGGAATGGGAAGGAGAGCCCTTGGGATGCCAGCCTGTCCCAGGAGAACACAGAGCTGCAGGAGAAGGGGCAGCTCCTGTGAGACTGCCTCACTTCCTTTCAGGGAAAGTCATGGGATGGGTCTGCGAGGGAATTCAGTAACATCCTGCCCTCTTGGGCAGAGGTCCTCACAGAGCTTATGTTGGGAGTCACTTCAGTAGGTGTGTAGCAGAGGTGACTAATAGTGACTTTTTCTCCTTACCTGATTTCTCTCACCTGGATGAAAAGATGCGCGAGGATGACCGTGTGGCCATCCATGAGGCCATGGAGCAGCAGACCATTTCCATTGCCAAGGTGAGCTGTGGATTGATGCATGCTGTCCTGAGCTACTTGTGGGGTTGTGTTTAAGTGCAAGTGATTGACAATGAGTCTTTGAAAATGGCTTTCAACCTTTCCCTGACTTAGTGGCATGTTGTGACATGGAGGTGGTCTTGACACCACTTTTTTTGCCTTCCCCCACAGGCAGGAATCACAACCACACTCAACTCCCGCTGCTCGGTGCTGGCAGCTGCCAACTCCGTCTTTGGGCGCTGGGATGAGACAAAGGGCGAGGAGAACATTGATTTTATGCCCACTATCTTGTCCCGATTTGACATGATCTTCATTGTTAAGGATGAGCACAATGAGGAGCGAGACATGGTGCGTTGAGCTGCACAGGTGCAGCTGGGACTCATGGTGCCTCTTTCTGGGAGGAGGAGGCAGGGGGGTTCCTGCTGTCTGACTGCCTTCTGCTTTCCTAGACACTGGCCAAGCATGTCATGTCCTTACACGTGAGTGCCTTGACACAGACTCAGGCCGTGGAGGGTGAGATCGAGCTGAACAAGCTGAAGAAGCTCATCTCCTTCTGTCGGATGTGAGTGGCAGCTGTGTCTTACTGGCAGCACCTGGGCTGTGTGGGTGCTTTAATTCAGGATGCAAGAGGAGCTTGCAGTGGTGCTGTGGCACCGAAGGAAGGGAGGGGTACCCAGGAGACCCTCCCCAGTGGCACTGCCCCCAGCTCCTGTCTCCCCTTGCAGGAAGTGTGGCCCTCGGCTGTCGGCAGGTGCGGCGGAGAAGCTGAAGAACCGCTACATCCTAATGCGCAGCGGCACCCGGCAGCACGAGCAGGAGAGCGACCGCCGCTCCAGCATCCCCATCACCGTCCGGTGAGCTGCACCTTCTCAGCCCCTGAAACCTCCAGATTGGGGCTGCATTGCTGGGCTAATCCAGGAAGGGGATAGACGCAGTGTGGGGGTGTGACCCTGAACAGGGCAACGCTGAGAGTGCTGCAGGGGGAGGCAGGAGGTGCCTGGAGTGGGGTAGTGAGGATGTCGGGGAAGGAGAAGCCCCCTTGTAGCTGCAGTAGAAAGCAGGGAATGTTTCCTGTGGCCGCAGGCAGCTGGAGGCCATCGTGCGCATCGCCGAGTCCTTGGCAAAGATGAGGCTTCAGCCCTTTGCCACCGAGGCAGATGTCGAGGAGGCCTTGCGGCTCTTCCACGTGTCCACGCTTGATGCAGCCATGTCGGGCAATCTGTCAGGTGAGGAGATGTTCTGTGCTGGGGGTAGGAGGGTCATGCTGGGCCTGGCTGCTCAGAGTAAGGAGAGACGAGTTCCTTCCCAGGACCCAGCTGTCAGGGGCAGGTGCTGGACCTCCTTCCTGAGCAAAGACAAAGCAATACTTGTGGCAGCAAGGGGCCATCATGGCTGTGGGGCTGTGCCTCACAGGGAGGGCAGTGGCAAATTACACTGCGGGTCTCCTGTGCTGCTCGGGGGATGGCTGCTCTTGGCCCCTTGTGGTCCCAGGGTGCTGGACATGGTTCTCCAACCTATTAATTCTCTCACTTTCCCTTGGTGAGTGAAGACAATGTTTCCTTGGGCAGCAGCATGGAACAAAGAGTTTGAAGGAAGCTCCAGCGGTCAGGTCCACATTCAGTTGTGTGGTTGGGGCTCCACAGCCTTTTATAATGGAGCTGTTCATAGGTTCCCTAAAGTCTCTAATCTGTGCAGGTGATGAGAACTTTGTCCTGGAGAGTGACATGTGGGCAGCACGGAGAGCTAACACAGTGTCTCCCTGCAGGGGCAGAAGGCTTCACAACACAGGAGGACCAGGAGTTGCTGTCGCGCATTGAGAAGCAACTCAAGCGCCGCTTTGCCATCGGCTCCCAGGTGTCCGAGCACAGCATTGTCCAGGACTTCATGCGGCAGGTGGGTCAGGGACCCCTGGAGGGCTGGGCTGTGAGACCAGGGGCCCCAGGCTGCTGCTGGGGGCATGAAACCCCTCCCTGAAGTGTTGTCTGGAGAGCCTTTTGGTCATCCTTTTGAAGTTGTAGGGAACAGTGTGCAATGTGACTGCAGAGTTCAAGGGGACAGAGGTGAGTTTCTGCAAAAGCTCTGAGATCTGGGACTGGTTTGGGATCCTTCCCTTGAAACCAGAACTTTTTGTCTGCAGTCAGACCTGAAGTAGTGAAAGTGAAAGGGAGCATCAGTGTCTTGGACTACTGGGCTTGCTCCTTCTGGAGAATCATAGCCAGGCTTTAGCAGAGGTTGCAGGTCCTGCTGAGCTCCTGTCAGCTGTTACGTTCTGGCTCATCTTCCTCTGCTCTCCCGTTTTGCAGAAATACCCAGAACATGCCATCTACAAGGTGCTGCAGCTGATGATGCGACGGGGGGGAGATCCAGCACCGCATGCAGCGCAAAGTCCTGTACCGCATCAAGTGACCTCCCTGTCCCAGGCTCCAGGAGGGAGCTGCTGCTGCTGGACACCTGCCCAGGAGCAGGCAGAGTTGACCCAGGGAGCTGAGGCCTGCTCCTGAAAGAAGCTTTTCCTTGGGGAGCCAAACAGCCCCAGGCCTCCATCTTGAACTAGGATTTGGGGTGGTCAGGGTTTCCCTTGTGTGCTCTATTGCTGTGTCATGTCCCTGTTTCTTTAAACCCCAAAAGCTTTTAGTTTGTATTAAAATAAAAACCAATATTGGTAGCTTGGGATCTTTGACCTTGAGGGGCAGAGGGGATGGATCCCCTTCCTCCTTTGGTGGTGGAGCAGGATTTTGGATAGAAAGGTGTTCCTCCTGCCAGCCCTCTGTTCAGCGCTCACCCTCACTCAGGCTCCAGCCTCATGGGCAGCACCAGCAGCCCTGAAGGCATAAACTCATTTCTCACTTAGGGTTTATCTATTAAGGCATAAAGCCTATTGGCACAGGCTGTCCAGCTAGGCTCAGCAGAGCATGAGGCACTTTACCCACTCCCTTTGTGCAGTCTGCTGCTTTCTTCTCCCTCAGACAGTGGCAGTGAAGGAAATTATTTGCTTTATGTTCCCTGCTCTTTGCTGGTCCGTCTTTGCCCTCTCCCAGGGCTGCAGCAGCGAAACCCTTTACCCTACAGTGTTAAATGGTTGTGAGAAATCCTTGCTGGAGGCATGGGCAGAGTCCCCTCCTAGCTCCAGCGAGGATACAGATGTGGGATAACTCCACATTAGCTATGTGCTGTCCTCCAAGTAGTCCCTGCCACCTCCTCTATCTATGCCAGTGGCCTAGGGGAGGATTGTCCCACACACCAGGAGCTTCTCCTGGACACTGCCCCAGGGTACCCTTGTGCAGCTGCTCACCCTTCCGCAGTTTTCTATTATTTCTAGCCAAGCAATACTGACTCTGAAGTATTCTCACAAAGATGTGCTGGTAGCCCTCGGCATCTTGGGGCAAGCTTGGCTGTGAGCAATGATGGGGGCCTTAGAAGAAAGCAGTTGGGTGAGCAAAGAGGCTGCATGCAGTGGAGAGGCTGGTGCCTGTGTCTGCTTTTCAGGGGTTTCAATAGCAAAAGAAACGATCAGGGCCAGCAGAGGGTACCAGAGTCCTGAGGATGCCGCGCTATGGCCCTGCTTGTGGTGCTACCTCCTTCCAGAGGCGAAACCAAGGGTTCCCAACGGGCTGTGGTGTGGTGTGCAGCCAGTCTGGCAGCTGTCACCCGAGGGCTGGGCCCCTCTGCAACACTTGGGGGTTCAACAACATCCCTCTGCTTCTGGGTGTTTTGACAGGCACATGGTGCACTCCTTATGTGGCTGTGGAGTCAGAAGTCTGGAGGGGTTGGAGTGGTGGTGTGCTGGGAAAGACTGGCTGCAAACTGGAGAAACAGCCTTCTGCTCTGCATTCTTCAGTTTTTGGGATGGGGACAGACTTTGTGGTGGGCTGGAAGGAACAGAAGGCTAGCACAAAGACTCCCAAAGGATAGGCAGGGGACGTCTCTCATTTTACTGTTTTTATTGCCCCATGTTTTTGCATGTGCCAAGCACCTCACAGTGCTTCACAAGCAACGGAGCAAGCAATGCTGGGGCAAAAGGGGACCCCCTGTTTTCCCCTTAGGGAAAAAAAGGTACCTTCTATCCTCACAGTGTTGCTTGGATGGAAAAATAAGGGTGTTGCTGCTCTCTGGAGGGGATCATCTCTATGGAGGAGGAGGAGTAAGTGAATGTGGGCATAACAGGGCTCTTGCAGCATCAGGAGTGGCTCTTAGAGCAGAGTCAGCACAGGCCTGAGGCAGCAGCTTGGTGTTGTGGCTCTTTTTGTGCCATGAGCCACAGCCCATGCAGAACTGTAGTAATGGGTCCTGCAGGTCTCTCAGCCCCTGCCACCTTCCCACAAGTACCTCTGTCCTTGCTTCAAAGGTGCAGGCAGCACCTGTCTGTGGTGCTTCCAGAGGTGTAGCAGGAGTAAAGCAATCAGGAATTGAGTGTGGGAGTGTGGGATCAGTACCCACAGCCTGCTGCTAGTGCTGCCTTTAAAAGAGACTGAGCCTCTGTTCCCAGTCTGTTGAAAAGAGCACCCAGTGGTGGGGCTGTGTGGGGAGAGAGACGGGGATGAACACAGTGCAAAGGGCTCTATTTCCATCACGTACCTTCATTCCCCCCTTCCCTCCTTGCCTCCTTTCTTTCCTCAGGCACCCCCTCATCATCATGATTTTTTCTCTGTGCTGGAGCAGTAGGACATAGCTGTATTTTGGCTGCCAGTGGTGGTCATGTGTCATTCAGATGTTTCAAATGAGCCATCATCTCCAGGAACATCAAGCTGTGCTAGGCGTTGGCAGGTGTGGAGGTTGGAAATTGTAATTTTTTTATGTTGTTCTCATGACATGATTGAGAGCTGAGGTATATTTCTGTGATGGGGATCACAATGATTGATCTCTTCGTGCCAAGGAACGTGTTGATTATATGGCATGAGGTTATGTAAGTGTACATACGACTTGAAACAACTTCGTTTAGCAATTAATGCGTGCAGTGTTACCACAAGGAGTGGAGCTGGAATGTTTGGAGCTTGGGATCACTGATCAGTGCTGGCTTGTGTTGAACACAGCACTGCAGGTGGAAATTTTGTGAGGAACAGCTCTCAGCTGGGTAGGCACATGGTGATATCGACTTGATAAGGGATCGCTGGTCCTGCTGGTGAAGATGACCAGATTTTTCCTCCAATCAAATGATAACTACTCAGTAAAGAACTGTCATCCTCCTGATGAAGGTGTCTCTTTTTGGTCTCACTCAAAGTTCTGGCATACTGAGATTTGGGATAAAGTCCTAGTCCAAGTGTCCTTAGACTACCAAAATTAATTAGTACCCAAAGAACTTGCAGATTACATTGAATTCTGCATGAGATATGGGTGAACAGATCACTCCAATGAGATCCAGTCTACTGGGCTCTTGCCAGCATTTTTGGTTGTCCAAGGACATAGCCTTAAGCTGCATCAGGGAAGGTTTCAGTTGGACAGTAGGAGGAATTTCTTAACAGAAAAGGTGATCAGACATTGGGATGGGCTATCCAGGGAGGTGGTGGAGTCACTGTCCATGGAGGCGTTTAAAAGACTGGACATGGTGCTTAGTGCCACGGTCTAGCTGTCATGGTGGTGTTAGGTCATACGTTAGACTGCATGATCTCAAAGGTTTTTTCCAATCTAGTTGATTTGTGATTCTGTGAAGCTCTTCAGAATATTTCTGAGAAATGTCAGTGCTCCACTACTATAAAATCCAGCAAAGCTGAGTCATCACATCTGCACCACTCAGATTTCTTCCATCTCTGTGTAGGTTGAGAGCTGTTGCAATGCAGCAACATAACCTCTGAGCATGTTGTGAGTGTAACTTCCTCCATAAAATAAAACAGAACCGAACTGCAGAGTCCTGAGGGCTATTGCTCAAGGATGTGAGATAAACACTGGCGAGTGGGATATGCTGATATGGGCAATGTCAGAAATAATCTCATCTGGTCCAGCAAGCACCAATCTCAGACAAATGAAGGTGGCACTCCTTCCCCCCTTTCTGCTGCTGACTTATTGGACTAGTTGAGCAAGTGACTTTATCTCCTTGTCTGTTCTGGATAATAACCTTTTTGGAGCACAGATCACTTCTTACCATGATTTTGTACAGTGCCTGGCAGAACAAGAAGCCCAATCTCAGTGGCAGAGTTTACCTACTGGCTTAAGTAACACTAACACATTCAAGGGCTCCTCCAGCCCTTCTCAGGATGAGAAATTATCTTCTGCAGGCAAAGAAAGGAACAAGACACCAAGGGGCATTCCTCAGAGAACATCTCCTGGACCATCTGCTGCTTCCTGGCCAGTCCTCTCCTCCTTGCTCTTCAGCTTTCACCCAGCCAAGGTGCTTCACCTCCTCTCCCCATTATTTACTGTCACCTTATCTTGCCTCCCTTTTTAATTTTTTTTATATATTTTATTTTCTTTTTCTCAGACTTGTGTGTGGGAAATTTGGTCAGAAACCCTACAGATCTCTGGCCAGGAAAGCCGGGCAGCACTGGTTTATAAGCCTTTTGGACACTCAGAACAAAGCTGGAGCACTGTCCTGCTTGCCTTGACCCCAGTACCCATGGAGTGCTTGCTGAGTGGGAAGTAGGTCTATCCACAGCTGTACTTGTCAGCACCCAGCGCCTCTGCAGCAAAAATATGCATCTATAAATAGATGTATAGGCATCCTTCCTTTCTGGAAATCCTTCACTTGATAGAGTCTGTCAGGTTTCAAACTGCACCTGTCACATTTTGGACTCTGACACAGATGATCAAAAATATGAACTTCAATACTTCACTGGGACTCTGGAGCTGAGTGTACAATGTTGAAGATATTTATAAGGTTTTAGAGAAACAGTTGACAGCTCATCTAGCATACAGGTAATATCACTCTCCTAGATGCTTGCACCAGAATAAGGTGCACATTCTGCATTATCAGTTGTCTTCCATTTGTGTTTTGTAATGAGGAGGTGTTTGGTGGTCTGCCCTGGAGTGCAGAGACTGTCACCAGTTTGGGAGGTTTGTCATTCATGCGGGTCCAGTAGGTGAAGGGTGAGGGCACGAGCTGGGGAGAACCAAAGACACAGAGGAAAACAGCTTTGCCAGCATCACATGGCTCTGACAAACTGCTCAGTGCCAGAGTCCTACATACCTGATGCTCAGTGCAGATCTTTTGGCAGCACAGCTGCTGCAATGGGGGAGCTACAATGACTGATTTACATGGCTTCTCCTGAGTCAGGCAATTAAAATACCATGGTTTCCACAGTAACATCACTACTGCCACGCTGCACCAACATCACTTTACTGTACCCTATTCAGGTACAGATGCAACTTACAGTAATAGATAAATTACATGCAAAGAGGGTGAAGCTTCTGCTGTTATACCTCTTGCACTGGAGAAAAGGGTAATGCTAGGTCAGAGAACCAGCTCAGAAGAAGAAGCCCAGCATTTGAGTTCCTCCTCTATGAGAAAAAACAGAAGACCTATTTGTTTGTGGCTCATGCTGTGCTCCGCAAACCCAGAGACACAATTTACAGTCATGATCCCTTCACCTTTCTTGCTCCTCAGAGGATAAAATGGTTTCCTGTTTATTCCAATGGGCAGCTGTTGTATCCACAGGGGAGAGCAGCACTCATGGTTAATATGGCTGATGTCCAGACACGTTTTACAGAAGTTGCCTGTTTGTTTGCTGGGCTGACCAGCAGCTGCTGAATGTCCTGCCTTTGGGAATAGAAGACTCCCAGGCAAATCTCAGATGCTGGAGCATGGGAGAGGACTTGTTCCCCCCCCACACTGGGATCAGCAGGCAGGGAAGAGGTCCTGAGGTCTTCTTCAACATCTGCCATGTGCTGAAGTATTTTAGGAGCTATTAGGACCTCCTTCGACTTCTTCACCTGGTTCATGTGTGCCCCAGGGATGTTCAGTGTTACCCATGGGAGAGCAGAAGCAGTGCTCTGCCTCGAGGTCTCATAACCTCAGCAAATACTGCTAGACATGAGTTGGGGCTCATAGTGAGGGAAAATCCCTGGAGTCAGTGCCCAGGCAAGAGAAGTCTTGGGGTGTAGACAATCTCTGAAAATATTATCACCATGGGAGTCACCCCTCAGGCTCCTTTTGTGGTCACTTGGATAGAAGAAAATGTCCCAGGATGTGGAGGATGCAGCTCCCAGGAGGTTCTCTGCCAGACATGCCATCACCATTGACCATTTTTGATCTCCTCCATCAACTTGGAAGAGGCAGCTAAAATTGAATGCCCATGGGAAGAAAGCATCAAAGATAATTAAATGCAAGAGAAAGACAAAGCCTGTTGCCCTCTGTCTGTGTATGGTTCTCTGTTGATATTAAGAGCACTCCTCATGTTTACTTTTCTTCATTGTATCTGCCTGGCAGGGCTGTGTTGGCTGTTTATGTTTTTTAATGCTACATTGACCCAGATTTGGAACATGCAGGTGGTGATCCAGGCAGTGGGCTTGTATCTGGCTCTGCTTATGCTGTCAGCTATGAAATGCTGAAATGGAAAGAAATCAAAGCCTAATCTCCAGTGACCCATACACAGGCATCAGAGTCACCATCAGTCTGGAACTAGGGCACTGAGATACAGGCTGAAAAGTGGAGACCTGGCAAGAGCTGGCCTAATGAATCAGTTGTGCCCTCTGGTCAAGCTATAGCTGGTACCAACCCCATATAGTTATTCATTGTCTTTGCTTTTCAGGAGCACATCCTGTGTGCATCTCCAGGCTGGAAAAGATGCTGGCTCACAGGCATTGCAATTGCCAAGGGCTTTGGAGAGCTCCTGTTGAAGTGGTCATCCTCCTGCTTATGGCATAAAAAAATAGTTCTGCTCTGGGTCGCAGAGTAAGCAGCAAGATGTAGATGAAACATGTACAGTCCAAATGACTGTAACTTCTCTGCTAGCTAATTTTTCTGCTTTTTCTGGCTACTTTTGTGGGCTCCCTCATGGGAAGGTGACAGCAGAGCAAGAGGAGCAGTTAGAGGCTGCCTGGGGCACCACTGAGTGCTGGTGAATGCAAGAAAAGCATAAGGCTGGTGGGAGGTGCTGAGAAGGGAGATCTTGTGTAAAACATGCCTGGACAATCCCACGTCTCAGCCCTAAACTGGTTCCCAAACTGCTGCCCGGGTCTGTTATGATTGTTGGTGGTGATCACATTTATTGCAGCAGGATGTCAGGAAGAGTCTGGAACTGGGCCTCGCTATCTGGAAAGAAAGTAATGCCTGCTTCAGTGCATTTCAGCCCAATACATTGACAAATAGCAGGGGTGAGGACTGTAATATGTTAGTGAGAGAAAAAGGGATTGCAGCGCTTCTCTGCAGAAGGCAAATGGGTTTCTGTTTAAGCGTAAGTTAAATATCAGAGGAATGATGATCTTACAAACGAAACATAACACCCCCATGGGCTTATTCCTGTATCAGCCACTAATTTACTGTGTGACCTTCAGCAGTCCATTCAAGCTCTCTCCGCCTCCATCATTTTTTTTGTCAAACAAGCCCAGTGACAAATCCCTTTCTTGCAGAGGTCTTGTGAGGACTATGCATCTCCACAAGATCCTCTCACGGGATATATCAAAGGCAAAGTGTTTTCTCTATGAGATCTCATTTAATCTCCTCAGTGATGCAATGTGGCACATTAGCTCGCCGTGCTAAGCCTGGAGCCTCCCACTCAGAGCCCACCCCACCTGCCTCACGCTAAGGCGTGTGTTGCCCTTCCGCAGCCACTTCTCAGCCCACTTCCTTCCTCTCCCCCTGCTTCCCTGGATATCTTTTTAGCTGCCCCAACGCCTCCTCCCTTGCTGAGGCACACTGGTCTTCACAGAAAAGCCCTTTCCTTGGCACAAATAGGCAGAGCCAAGCGCTTCCCTTGAAAGAGAGATGTTGCCTCAGCAACCAAAGTTTTGAAGTTGGGCAAAGTCCTGGAAAAAAAAAAACCCAACCAATTGTGATGGGAAGTGACATTCGGGAACAAATGTACCATGTTGCCATGGCAGACTGAATACTTGCACAGAACTTGGTGTTTTGAAAATATAGAGAGGCTGTGCTTCAAATGAGTCCAACTAACTTAATGCCTTTGTCAGGTAGCTGCACACTGCCAAGGGCCTGGCATTTGTGTTCTATACCTGGTGTGCGAATGACTTAATCACTTCTGAAATGGAACTAACTTCTGCTCTCAGTGTGACAGATGAGTGTTTGAGACCACAGGTTCTTCTAGGTTGCCTGGCCTGGTATTGATCTGTTAGGGTTATTTCTGTCATCTGAACTCTATCAGTCCTTGGTTGTCTTGATTTCCACATCTGTGTTTCATCTGTTATTTCATTTGGTTCACTTCTATATCTCAGTGTCTGCGCTAAAAACAGCAGGTGATTTGTTCAAAAATATGGGTCCTCTTGCTAGTCCCACAGTCTTTCTTTTGAGCCATGAGGCGCATGAGTGGCTTTCAGGGACCATGGACTTTTTTATTCAGCTCTGTGAGCTAAACCAAACATTTTGGTTTGATGATTTTTCTTCATCCGATAGATGCCTTCTCCTAATTTCAGTGAGAAAATAATCATCTTGAAGGTATTTCTGTGCCTGTTGGACAGACTCACTTTGCAAACCCAAATGTGAACTGAATTCCTCTGAGAGTCTGCAAGATCATCCAGATCTGGAGATCTGGAGTTCACTGCTGTTTGCTTTAGAAAGGCCTGATTCTTGTTTGGCCACTTCTTGGTAGGGCTTCCTGTGACCTGGGAAGTAAGAGTGAGCAGAAGGAGAGAAAGAAATTGAATTTTGTTGGTCTGTTGTTGTTATTTTTCACTGTCTCAGGCAGCCAGCCCTCTGGTAAAAGCAGTGTGGGTAGGAAAAGTGCTGTGATATGCAGCAGGGAAAGAGGCACTGGTCCCGGGTGAGAGGACTGAATCCCAGACGGTCCAGAGAAGGAGGCTGATTCTCAGAATTTAGCTGAGAAATAACCTGGGGCCCTGGCACCACATTTCATTCCTTTTGGTGAACCCCTTCTGAAAGTTAATCATGGGGACAGCTCTCTCAGCTGGCCAGAGCAAACATATGACTTTGGCAAAGCCAATTCTCCTCTGCTGGTAGAGAAACACTTCAGCTGAGGAGCCACCATACTACTGCTGCAGCGAGGCCATAGATGGACTCCAGTGTGCCAGCTTGTGCTGAGGGCATGCACAGGGCACTGTGACATGAGCACTTCCCTCCCTGGGCTGGGCCACAACTCAGAGATCATGTCCCACCACCATCTGTGACTCTTCTTTGCCCCTCCTCCACTGGAGTATGTTTCTAATTGCACAACTCTCCCTTGTGTCATGTCATCTGGTGTTCTGCTTCATCATCTTAGCGTCCTCCCCATTGTCTTGGGTGGTCCAGTGCTGGGCTGCTCTTACTTGTAGGCTGTGTGGGAGTGACCTAATTTGGAGAAATTATGGAAGAAGTATCAGGAAGCTCACAGAGAAGTGGGAATTCCTATGCTCCTTGGCAGGAGCTCAAGCCATGTATCCATCCCCTGCAGCTCCTGGGCACTCTTCCCTGGGTCATCTATTCCCCTGGTCCATGTGTGCATCTCACCCCAAATCCTCCTCTCCAAAGAGACAGTTTATCTCAAGTGCTTTGGAGAGGGAGTCACTGTTCCTAATTTCTTGCTGGTACATTTTCCCTTGACAGTTTTATTATGGAAATAATTTTTTACTTTGGGCTCTCTCTTTGTGTTTTTATGTGGCATTTACAATAGGGGCTCTTCAGTGCTTGCTGTCAAGCAGCTCCAGTGAGAGATTGGCTTCAGACAAAACACGCAGCTGCCTCCAAGGAGGCAAGCAGAGAAAAGCTGACTGTTCTGCCAGGGCACACTCTGCTCAGTCCCAGCTCCCCAAGCCCTAGTTGTACACCTGCCTTTTCTTCTCTTGGCCCCCATAACTGCAGCAGACTCGAGGGAGGGAATCAATCCTATCTCCTGTGACAGGTTCCTCCTTGTAGCAGTGCCCTGCCCATGATATTTGGGACTGCAGGGCTATGAGCTTCATCCCTCATGGAACTCCTCTCTGCCACTCCACCTAATTACTGTTTCTTATCTACTGTTTGTACAGAGCCATTCCAGTGGATGGAAAGGTATAGTTTGTACCCATCAGATGAAGATGGGATCTGGAAAATAAATGGAAATAACATGACGTCACTCTAAATACTCACTTAAAATGGATCCCTTGATCTGAGCCTGTTGAAATCTGAGGCAGTTTTGCTGGAGACTAATGCCACAATCACTTAATAAAGAAATTGTATAAAATTTATAATCATCAGTACATTTGGGATTGTTCCAGTTTACTAGACGAGTAAGTGCTCAAGCCTACAGCAACCCCATTTAGGAGGTTTATTTTGTGCCATGAGGGCTAAATATATTTCTGAGCCACACACTTTATGGATTTAGACAGAAATCTCTTCTCAGTCTACATAAGAAAAAGCACAGAGAAGCATCATTAACCAAAATTAAGATATTGCCCTGCCCATGATCCTGTCTACTACATTTTGTTATTTTACACGGAATGGGTCTGTCTCCTGGTAAAAGGGTGTCAAAGTCACCATGTAAGAATAGGGCATTGAAAGCAGATTGTGTGTCTCCCAGCCAAAGCCAGTCAACCTGCCCTAGCAATGGAGGCTTTCAGAAAGTGGGATCTGTGCAGGGTGTTGAGATAAGGAGTGAAGGTCTGTTTCATGTTATATTAGTATTTTTCGCTGGTGTTGCACTTTCTATTAGTAGGGATGAGTAAAGTTCAATTGGTGGGAATGAAGCAGAACTGGTTTTCTAGAGAGTCCCAGTGGATCCTTGGTGGTTGCTTTGCTAATACTTTATTTCTTAGAGTTGACTCACTCTGTCCAGAGGGGACCTAATCAGCAGTGGCAGAATCTGCCTTGCAGGACAGAGTCTGATGACATGGATTTTTCCCAGGCTGGTGAAGATGGCCACATGCCATCTTACCTCTGACAGTTCCTCACAGGACCAGTCAGGAAGGTTTCTGCAGCGTAGCTGCATGGTTGCCTGAAGTTTTTGTGCTTGGGGTTTGCTATGCGCACAAGTTTTTGTGTGTGTGCACTCATCTATAAGTTGTAAATTACTGTGCTGCTCAACCAAAAGACATTGTAGCTCCTTCTCAACATCCTTAAGAACTGCTGGCTGGAAACAGTCCCAGCACAAATAATCAGGGAGACCTGCAATTTCCCACATCCAAAAATAGAAAAATGGCTCAAATTTCTCACCATACTTAATTACAAAAAAAAAAAAAAAAAGGGGGGGGGGCCCTGTGACTGAATGAATTCCTTCTTTCTGGTCTCAGCAATTGGCGTAAAACCTCTGTTTACAGTGTGTGTACAGATGTGCAGAACCAGCCTCAGTGCCAGGGCTGGAACACGGCCCTGCCACCCCTAGTCTGCTGAACTGTAACTACAGGAATTTGTTATAAAGTGGGGGAAGGAGGAGAGGGAAGAAGAAGCTGAAGATCACTCAGAATTTTGGTACATATCTGACAGAGCAGAGAGGGTGGCATCATTGACAGTGCCAGAAAGAAGAAGAGGCAGATAAGGGAGGAGTGATTAGGTGTTGTTAGCAGGAGCTTCTCCTGGATATTTGCTGTCCACCTAAAAGCTATCAGTCCTCCAAAAAGGCATGCTGTGACACCCCTGAGGCAGTAGTACTGGATACATCCCAGCTCCTTACAACCAGGGCAGAGCTGTTCTTGTGCCCTAAGAGAGGCAGGGCCACACTCTTCCTTCTTGTGTGCATCCCTGGGGGTCTCTGGTTTGGCTGTGCACTGATATGGGCTTCACTTGTGACCATTTGCTAAAACCCAGTGTGAGATGCAATGTTAAAACGGGTTTTCCAACAAGTTTCCTCAGCAGAGCTCTCATCCCCCACACCAGGAGGGCCAGCATCTCCTCTCAGGACAGGTTTGCACCCAGCCCTGAGCCTGAAGGCACTGCTGCTTTGAAGACACTGGCACCATATCTTACACATCCAGAGGAATGTGCATAAGGCAGCAGAAAGAGATGAAAGCATGTTGATTAACACCCAGGACCACCTGAAATCAGAAAGGAGGTGGGAAGCATTACTCTGAGTATTGAGGCCATCAGGATGGAGCTGGAGTACCGCTGAGTGGAGCAGGCAAGGACAGGTACACAGAAATAAATGACTCACTCAGAAAAAGGTCGGCAACACTTGATTTGGCAGAGCCAATTTGTGGTAAGCGTGCAAGCTGTGACACACAGCAGTGACCACTTTCAGATGATTTGTTTTTAGGGCATCCTGAATCCCCCTTCTTGGAAACCATTGCCCTGAGAGCTTTCAGGCAGCAACGTCTCACCCTGGGAAGGTTGGATTTCAGCAGAAATAGGATGGAGGGGGGTACAGGCAGGAGTCTTTACTGGCAGGTAGACCTAGTCAGCAAATGAAAAATTTTAGTGAAATGAAAAAAAAAATGGGGTTATTTTCAAAACTTCATGTTTGTATTGTTTGCTTTCTCACAGAGAAAAAAAAAATGCTGGGTTTTCAGAGAAAGAAAAAAAAAAGCTTTTTCATTTTCAATACTTTGTTTTCTGCCAAATCAAGGAGTGGAAATTAGTGAAGATGGCTTCATGAAGATGGATTGAATGAAGATTCATCTTGGAAGGAATAAAATAGGTAATTTCTAAACACTTTAAGGGAAAAACGAGATGATTTTCCACAATGGTGTTTTGTCATGCTGTGTTTCATGTCTCTCTCAGTTTGCACAGAGGGTCATTCCATGAGTACCCACTTAGGACACTCTTTGGTAACAACATCCTCTCAGCAGGATTGTGCTGGGACAGCTCAGATAACAGAACAAAACATTTCTTCTTCTAAAAACAGCGCCCAGGCAGTCTCTGGGCACTTTCAATCTGATTATTTAAGTGGGGTTTGAGTACAAGATGTGATTTGGTCATTACAAACTCCCGTCCTTAAATGAATTTACATTGGTGTTTCACGGGAATGTTTACTCCTGCTTCCCTGAGTTCCAGACATTAAACAAATGGGTTTTGCTTAATTAAAAGCACTCTGCAGGGGTGCTTTCTTAGCTAGGAGATAGGAGATGAGGAAAGGAAACAAATGGGGAAAAATGAGATATATTTCTGCTTCTCTTGGAACTGCAGATCTGTGTCAGGATCTCCCACTACAAAATTCTTTTTATACATGGGGTTGTTTGGCTTCAGAGTTAAAAGTCCATAAAGCAAACCAATTCATTAAAAGTTTCCCATATGGATCTCAAAAAGAACAAGATTTTGTTCTTTCCTTTGTACTGCAGCACCGTTGGGAGTCTTCCGTTATTTCTTTTTTTCCCCCCCCATTTTTTCTTTCCCTGCTCTGGCAGGATGGGATGTGTTTCTGTAGGGTGTTGCACCTCTCTTTCCTGAGCAGGACTACCTGTTCCATGGCAGAGAACAAGCCCAGCTGAGAGAGGTCAGGACATTTAGGGACAAGGGTGGTGTACTTGCTGTACTCATGGAAGAGTGTTCTCCAGAATCCTGGATCCTGATGGGGTGGGAGCCCTGACAACTCCATCATTTCCAAAGTAGGTTCATGTGATTCATGCCAGTGGAGCTAAGGAATGTAAGGTAAAGAAAGACATGGTGGTACAAGCCTGAGATCCAACTTTTCTTTGCCTCTTCCAGCAGGCAGTTTTGCGTAAGGAAGAGTACAGCACGCAGGGTAAGACTTAAGTGGTGTTGCCTGAGGAGAACCCTTCTGAAAATCAGTAGTTATGGGAATTCCTGAGCCAGGAGATGCTTCTGGGTGACTGTGTTTAATATTCACTGAAGAAGCCAGTTACAGCTACCACAACACCTCATCAAGAAATTCCACTGAGCAATAATGAGCATTTTTTGCCAAGATCCAGAGAGCTCTTAGTGCTGTCATTTTAACTACATTTTTATACTTGACAGTTTTCAAAACACTGTAAAGTTGTACAAGAGTGAACCGAACGCTGTTCTGCCTGTGTTGGATTGTGAGCTGGAGCTGAATTTGGTGTTTCAACTTAGCCTCTGTATTGCTAGAGATAAATACTCCCAGCACCATGATGAGCAAAAAAGCCTCCCAATAGTAAAGGAATTGAAAAAACAAATAACTCTTGACTCTGTTATTATTTATAAGATGAGAATATTTCCTATTCTTATGAAAAAATGCATGAAACTATTTTCATAGAAAACTTTTGCAGAGTATCTCAGGGCTGAATTCTATGACCAAAAAAGGGTTTATTGGTTTTTCTGAACAGCTTTTCCTAAATCTAGGAAGCATATACAGTTTTTCACTGATCTTAGGCACTTATTTGGTTCAAGAACACAAGGCAAGTCACAGTGTTCTGGAACCAAATGGTATTCCTAGAGCCTCTCCTACTGAGCTTATCCCTTCATGCAAGCAAAGGTTACTGTGGAGCATTCACCTTATGAAAAGGTTCCTAGAGTGATAGAAGAGGAAAAAGTTTAAACAGCTGTTGAATGAAGCAGTGAAATATTTCACATAACAAGCAAAAGTTAAGAAGTAAGCCAAACACTAGGAATAACAAAACAACAGAAAGAAAAGCAGTAATATTTTGAAATACATCAGTGCATCCTCATAGAGATGCTCTTTAATCAACCTAGTGCTGTTGAATTTGTTCTCTCCTCACCATTTAAGGAGCTCCGTGCATTTTCTGTACAGCATTGCAACATTGATCCTAGCGTGCAAGGAGTAATTGTGATTTCTTTTAGTGAAAATCTCCAGCCCACCAGCTTGGTTTCCATAGCCATGTTCTTGTAACTATTCTTGAGAGGGTGCCTGATATTGTTCCACTTATTAATGAATAACATGTGTTGTGGCTTTTTCTGATGTAAACATTAGCCAGGCTTTCATTAAGTTTCTAATAAACTTGTCCACCACCACATACATTAAAATGAAAAATTATCAATGACCCCTTTTGCAAGTCGTTAATGATGACACGCAATTTGGCTGATGAATCACGAGTTTGCTGTAGATTTAGGCTCTGTTTGTGTCCATCTCAGAGGAGTCTGTCCCCTTCTCCATGGTAACTGCTCTGCCTCTGACATCACTAGCCAAAATAGAGCATGGAGGTTATAAAATCCTGAGGGGGTGTGGGGTGGGGAACAGTACAGACAGACAGAATGAAAATACAATTCAATAAAGGAAGCTTCCTTAACGCTTCAGTCACCAGACAGTGCCCCATGCATATATCAGACAATAGACGTATGAAATGTGAGAAATGGGGATATCAGAATTCCAGAGCTGGAGATTTGTGTGAGGTTATTGAAACAACTTGGAAAGCAAAACAATCTGTGACTTCTCTTTGGACTGAGTCATGAAGCACTTTATCCATATGATTTTCTTTTTTGGCATCAAAAATCCTCTTCATCAAAAGGAGGGTAAAGAGCCCAATGTTGGGAGTTGAAAAAGCTCTTTGACAGCTAGGGAAAGTCACAAGAGCAGGAATTGCAGAATAAGTGTACTCAAACAGATGCCAGTACCACTCAGTCTTTATCACAACTTCTGTCTGTGGTTTGGATGCTGCTTTTCTAAAAACTAGAACCCAGAAGCCATTAACTGTATAACATAAATAAAAAGAGGGGGGGTGGGGAGGTAAAGAAAAGAAGGCAGACTTTTTAGGTTAAAAGAAATAAATATAACAAAAAAGAACAACATGGAAATTCAAAACCAGAAGGGAAAAACAAAGAACCCAAGGTTTCTCAGCCATTAACATTTCATAGTCCAAAGTATGACTCGGAATTTCCTAGGCCCCAGTTTAGTGTTCTGGAGCCATCAATACTGCAATTCAGATGCCCCTGGAGGGACTGGATTGCTTGGAAGATGTATTGTGGGGTAGGGGAGACAGTGGGAATGGGGAAAGGTCAAGAGAATGGGAGGAAGTTTAGGCAGATCTCTGTTCATTTTAACAGGGCTGTTGGAATTGGGAGGGTTAAGTGTTTCCAGGGGAATGGAAATTCTGCTCGAGCTTTGTCAGAGCTCTGACGCGACAACACATATAAAATAAACACCAGTGGAGTGCTAAGATAATGCACACACACTAGGTCTGTGCAATGTCGGCACCATTTTAGATCACTTCACAAATCCATTTTTGACTTGCATTTTCAGCCAGTTTTAAATGTCCTGAGGACTGTTTCATTTTGGAGAAAAAAGCTAACTTTGGAGGCCTGTATTTTCTTATTGCAGCCCTGTTTTATTTACACTGAAGGTACTAAAATCTTCTTTCTTCAGACAAAACAGGAATGAAACAACAGGAAAGAGTTTCTTTGTTCACAACTCTGAGGTAGCATTTAGTCCCAAAACCTTTGTCTCTATGTTCTCTCATTCCTATGTTTTCCCTTTGTCAGTGCCTGCTTTTTCTTTTTCCCGCATAAACCAGATGAGGCTTTGTTTATTTTTATAAAAGGTCTTCTAGGAAATGCAGAAAGCAACTTGGGGCAGTGAACAGCAGAAGGAATGCAACGTGAGTTCCTGTAAGTTTGTATCCACTGTCCCTTTCTCTACATCCACTCAAGAGCCCAAACAACACAGGCAGTGATCATGTGGCTGATACCCATTTGCAGTTTAGCTTGACTGCCTAGCGAACAGGAAAAATAACTGTTAAATTTATGCTGTGGCCTCCCCCTCAGCACACTCCCAGCTTGAGTATCTTCTCTTGGTCACTGGTTTTCATGCAACTTGTAAGAATTTGTTATGTTTGAAGTTTTCACTGTGGAAACTAGGGAGACTGATGGCCAGACTGCGCTGTCTCATGTTTTATTTCTTAGAATAGCCAGATGAAAACCAAAAAATAAATCCACTTTTTTTCTGTAATCTCAATGAACTAAAGAAAGAAAGCAAAAATGAGTAAGGAAGAGAGAAAGGAAGAGAGGGAGGGAGAAGTATGGTGAGCAAAGGAAAAATTACATTTTAAGATAATATGAGAGGGGAAAAGAAGAAGCAACAAGTAATTGAGAAGAAACAGAGATAAAGAATCAAAAGTAATCTACATATAATTCAGGTAAAGGAATTTTACATTGCTTATTTTATAAAATGAATTTAAGCTGCCGTTCAAATACAGGTGCAATTAAATTACGTTTCTCTATTAAAAACAAATATTAAAGGATAAGAAAATTTAATTCTGCCATCTGCAGAAACAGCTGTGAAATGTCAACTGTTTCTGTTTATTTTGGTGAATCTGAGTGAATTTGAACCATTTACTGCATGCACACCATATACATTAAATTCTATGAAGAGAATGGGAGATGTGATTTGGTCCTTTGCTGTGAAGATTTTAGCCAGGTGTTAAACACATGTGATCCAAAATGCTTTTGGCTGCAAGGACAGATATTACACTGTGGTGGAAGACCCAGAGCTGAGGTTTGGACTGGTGTCCAGCAGGACCCAGGGCAGTGGTAGGGGGCTGTCAAAGAGAGCCAGAAGGTCCCAGCTGAAGTTTGTAGCTGCAGGCCAAGACACCTCCCACCACCTCTTGGCCCTTCAAGGTGTGGGTCTCTCACATCATAAAGAGTATCTGATGCCACATGGCTTCAGACCCAAGACAGGGAGGTACAGCGTAGCCAAACATCCTCCTGCAGTGAGGACCATCCCCTCCTGCCTCTGTACCCCGCTATCCCCTGTCGTCCCCCTGACACGGTGTCTGGCCCTGGTCAGCAGAGAGACTGTGCCACCCTCTGATGGAAACACTCTGCTTGCTTCATGGTCATGCACCTGGGAGAAAAAGGCTGCACTGGCACTGGCAAGGATGTGCAGAGGTGTCACAGGTGGTCACTGGTGTGTGCCCACACAGGACAGAGCTTTCACTTGCTCAACAGCCCAGGGGAGAACCTGGCACGGAGCAGGAAGAGGAATGCAAGCAACCATCATTGGGTGATTCAGATGTGAGCAAGGCAGGCCCAGAGGCACAGACATTAGCTCAGGGGTGATGAAGAAATGTCACTATCCCTTTCCAGATGACTGTATTTCACGGGTGGGCAAATGCTGCAAATGCCAAGTGTAGAACTCCCGCCTCATCTTCTCCTCCATCTTGCACTTTCACCACACCATGATGCATGGTCTGAGCTGAGCAATTCATCACTGTGCTGGAACCACTCTGTGGGCTCACAGAAAGCTGCACCTAGAAAGGAGTAGTGGAGCGTACCAGTATTTTTAAATTAGTGAAAAAGAATGGCACAGGTGACAAGAATCAGCCTGAGAGCTTAGCCCCAGATACCACTCCAGCTGGATGCAGCTAAAGGAACAGAGAGAGTTTATGGGCGCACCTCCAGGAGTGAGAAGGCAGGCTGGCTACCCTTTTAAGGTAGAGATAGCACTCTTTTATTTAGACTGACCAGATAGTGTTGCTGCCCATTGCAGATGAGGGGCAGAAAATATTTCACTCTTTGAGTTCAACTATCCTGTTACTCTTCTGTGTTTCAGATAAAGCATTTTTCAGGACACTCAATTTTGTGCTGACATGGCTCATTGGTATAGAGCTTCCAGGAGGCCTGAGAAGCTTGACCAGGTCCCCATGTCCCACGAGAGCTTCCAGAGAGGGAGCTTCCGACTGCTGCCTGAAGTGTCAGTCTCTCCCTTGTCCTGGATCAAGTTGCAGATAAGTCAAATGGTGAGTGTGGGTTTCCCCAGCCATGTGACAATGAATAAACCCTGTCTGTGTGATTCAGATCATGCAGATGCTGTGTGATCTGAGTGAAGATGCAGGGGCTGATGCGGAGGTTGGAAGAAAGTGGAAGAAGCTGCAAACTGGTGTCCTCCCTAACAGGCAGGGAGGCTGGTGCTGGTTAAAACACAACGTTTGTTTTCTCCAGAAGTGGTTTTCTGTTGATACTGCCTGTGCCCTGAAGTTTGATTAAGAAGACATACAGTGATTCAGGTTTCACAGCATTCACATTTGATTTCAGCACTGTGGGCCAGGCGAGAAAGATAGGGTGGGTCCTGACTAAGTCCTACAGGATTCAGATCTAACAAGGAAATTACCAGAAAGGCAGTGAAATTATCTTAACTTTGGAGTTTAAAGTTTCCCTGCTCATTTTTGGCAGCTGACTCAATCATCCCCTGTAGCAACTGATACACTTCTGAGCGGGGTGTGGAAGCGGCGTTGCTGTCTGGTTGCGATGAGCACTCCTTGCTGTGCAGGGCCAAGTGCTGCTTGGTTGTGGGGAAGGTGCTTTGGGAGGCAGGGGATGCTCACTCATAGGCAGAGGATGTAATACAGTAAGATTGGGTCCCTGCCATTGGACCCACGTTGTAGCTTTTACTGCAGATAATTACAGGTATTTTGAGTTTGTCAGTGTGCTTTTTCCAGAACTGTGTGCCTTAGCACATTTCAAAAGAAGCAAGCAACCCACAATAAGCATGCTAATTAGCAAGCAGCAGTGATGAGAGACACCAAAGAGATACTGGAGGGAAAAAAAGAACCACCACAAATGGCTTGCAGGATTGCGCATTTCAGCTCTTGGCCAGACTCAGACCCTGCAGTCACACTCCTGCCTTAGTGGGGGGGGCATTGCCAGCCTTTGAAGTCACATTTTCTGCTGACGGCTTGGTGTGGTGAAGATGAGCCCACACTGCAATCCCTGATTTGCAGAATGGGGTGCAGATGGGATGGCACAAGTTACAGAGCTATGACAGCCTGCAAGGCCTGGGGTGGGCAGGCACCGGCTGGGGATAGGGGATCCAGGGTGTGGCTGTGGCTCTGGGTGCTCCTGGCTGCCCTTTGTCACCCTTGCTGTGAGCAACAATGCCCTTGGTCAAACCAGGTCAGGCACACAACAGGTCCCGGTTGGAAACCTGACCCCTGGGAATGGCAGGAGGCTGCTAGGACTGGCGGGAGGAAGTGGCACCTCACTTCAGGAATGAATCACAGAGTCTTCTCTTTCAAATTCCTATAAACCACTTAAAATCCATCCTTCTTTGCCTTCTTTTTCTGGGCTGTCTCCCAAGTGATTTCTCAGAATTTCCATGAAAATTAGCTCACAGCATAATGGAAACAGAATTTCAAAAAACATACTGTCTTTTTTCTTGATAACCTCAGCTTTTTTGAGGTGAGGGTGTCATGATGGATGAGTGGGGAAGTTAATTTCCATTTTAATTTCAAACTTCAATGGAGTGGGTCACCTGCTTCATTCTCTGAGTGAGGAATCGTGCTGAAAGCTATTATCTCTAGGGTAGCTGCATTAAAGCTGCATTACATTAACTTTAAATATCTTTACGTTATATTTAAAGTCTAGGTGTGCCTACTGGGTGGATTTTCAAAGGCTATTGTTAGCCCAGCAACTCGATCTGTTGCAGGGAGCTTCCCCTGTTGCCAAAGATGAAAGAAGTTGTACAAAATTCTGTTTAAAATTATAGAAATCAAGGCCCTGTCTTGGACTGAGTGAAAGACGATCCTTCTTAGCGTGTCTTTTCACTGGGATGGATACTGGAGAGGTAAAGGGATTATTTGGGTCAAACTGAGGTAGAAAGATTTTCCTCAAGATAAAAAAAGTGAAAACCTGAAAGAAAAGGTGTTTCAGGTCATCCTGAGGCCTTTTTGCTCAGGCCAAGAGAAAACATTATCTTCTGAATCTTCTGCAAATCTTTTTTTTAATTATATTTTTATTAATACAAAACTGCTAGTCAACTATCAAAACCCACTGTTTTGGAATCCAGTGATTGGAATGCTGTTTAAAAGCCTGAAGTCAGTCAGAAAATCTTTGATGTGATTTAGGCTTTTCCAAAATGAAACATCACATTTTGCACATGTCTAAGTGACACTGCATGGCATTTTTAAAATTCCTCCTTCTCTTCACAACTTTTTTTTTCCCCCCGTGAAAATTATTTGTTGATTTTGACCCAGTTTTGCAAGTAGTTCCATTTAGTGCTTGTCAAAACATTTTCCAGATGATCTAGTTTTGCTGGGGTGAGAGGCCAGGAGGAGACATGGGATGCAGCAAGGACTGTATGAGGAAGGAACAGAGGGCAGAGGTGGGAGTGGTTGAGCAGAAGTACAGCTGGTCCTGGCCACCATCCTTATTGTGGATGTTAAATTCAGCAAATGGGTATCACAACCAGGGCACCACTCAGGGAAGAAGTGGGAGGAAAACCTGGAGTGCAGAAGGCTCCAGAAGAACTGAGGGGAAAGAGAGAAAGAGTTAATTGGAGCAGCCAAAATAAACCATGAATGTGACAGTGAAGCCACACTAATTCATCATGGCTCAGTAAGGAACTGAATGCAACAAAAGTGATTTAAAGCAGACCCAGAGTCTATGCAGATGGACATACAGAGGGTTAACCCCAGCCAGCTGAGCAACGTCTTTGTCTAAACTGGGCCAAACAAGAATGGGGAGAGGATGAAGTCCCAAATGCTGGGATGTATGCTTTGATGCAGTTGAATTTTTTGCCCTTTTTACTGCCAGTAGAATATGAGCTTTTAATGTCACTTGCAATAAAGCAGGCTGTGTTTGCATTCCTGTCCCTATGGTGGATATAGAAGCTGAGCCTCTCAGTGCCCAGACACACCTTGGAGTGGGAGATGTGAAGTGCTGGGAGCTCTCTGTACTTCCATGTGAACAAGGCACGAAGCAGAGCTGAGCTGTGAAAGAGAACGGGAGCTGCCTCTGCGGGCAGCAAAGGAAAACTGAGACAGGTGCAGAGTAAAATATAAAGATCAGGAAACTTGTAGTCAGTTTTCCCCCTTCCCTTTTTCAATGGTGTCCTGGTTACAGGAGTAACAAAACTTGTGTATTCTATTCCCCTCCAGGTCATTTCTGATGAAGTGTTAATGATGGGTTTGCAGGAGCTGCCCAGTGCTCACCTGACAGACACCTCAGGCTAAAAGCTGGTGTTAAATGAGGTAAGGAAAAAGAGGCAAACTCTTCAAGGCAGGGTAATGTTTCTTTTTCTTCAGAAATGACTCAGCTGTGATAACTCCCTCCGGGGAAGCACCAGCACAGTTACACCCATCCTGAGGGGATCATCTCTTCTAATGAGCCATGATGGAGTCAATGACACCAGCAGAATAGGCAGCTGCAAAATCTTAGACCATCAAGGACTCTCAAAGTACCCCATGACTCACAGGATTACATCATTCCATTGTGAAACTCCCTGCCCTGGGGGAGGTACTGAGCATTCCCCACCTGAACCTGATGGTATATAATCTTTGGGTTTGGAGACCTGGGTTACCACCATCACTCAAGGGATTACAGAGGAGGATCTGAACTTCCATAGGACTACACATACCACTTGGTAGCACTGTGGTCACCACCCTGACCAACAGGGTGCCAGGTTGTACTCTGACTTCACGGGTTTTAGTCAGGTTTTCTCTGTATCATTGTATTTATTGTAATCTCGCTAATAAATTTCAACTCCGACCTGAAATCTCTTTTAAGGTAAGGGAGTGGGGTTAATTTCTCCCACTGGTCCTCCACTTTCAAACCAGAACAAATAGCCATCCAGCCCTCTAATGCTGCTCAGGGACAGAAGCATCTGGTGGGGCTACACAGCACTGAGATGCCACTGCAGTTTGAGCCAAGCAGATCTTCTGGGCTCATGGGGACCTATGCTCCCTCCTATTATTTACCTCTTGAGTTGGCTTCCATGGTAAATTACTGTGGATCTGCTTCTCTTTGTGTCTGTGTTGTTCTGTGATTTTTAAGAAGAGACATCCATGAGATCCACTCACCCACAGAGCTAGTGGAAGCCCACATATTTTAGATATTCCTCCAAGATACAGAAAATATGTCGGGATAAAGGAAGTCTGGCAGATTTGATCTTTTGCAAGCAGTGGTGGTGGGAGGCACAACAATAGAGGCTGATGGTTAAAATGTGAAACTCAAATTGCCTCAGTCTTTCTTGTGGCAGGCCAGATGTCCCATAGCTTGTGAGTAGGACATAATACTCTTGCTATTTCCCTCCCTGGAGCCTTCCTGGGCCAGATGGAGTTGGATGTCCTGAGTGTCTTCTGATCCATGGTGCCTGGCTAGGAGAGGCACTGCAGCACCACACTCCTGAAGGAAGTATATCAGCCTCCACAGCTGCTGCTTCCCACTGCAGCTCCTTCCCCACCCTCCCTGATACGCTGGATGTGTCTGTCATCACATAACAGGATCACTCAAGCATTGCATGGGAGGGTGCTTGAGAGATCTGGGCAAGAAAGATAGGGGGCTTTTATAGAAAGGAGGGGGAACCAATAGTAGTCCTCTCTCCAGAGCTAATTGGAGAGAGTTAGTACAAACTCTTGTTTCTCCTCTGCATAGAGGAATAATTTTGTAGATCCTCAGCCAGAGTAAATCAGCATTGCTGCTCAGCATTCACAGTGAGTTGTTCTCATCCTGGCTCCTCTGTCAGTAAACTGAGAGCATCCTTCTCAGCTCAACCTGAGATCAAAATCCCGAAATATCTGATGGTGCCATTGATCCAGTTATTCTCTCTGCCTTTGGCTGTGTCCTATATACTCTGCCTTTAGTTCCCTGTTTCTCATGGGTGCCCTTTCATTTTATGAATGCTTTTCTAGTGAAAACAACAAAACAGGTAGAGGGCTCTTGGGTATCTCAGAAAGGAAGAATGACTCCATAGTGAAGGCCCCACCAGGTTCAGGTCTTTGCTGTAGGCTCCCCAGGCTTCTAAGCCATGAAAATGGGGTTAATAAAATAAGCATCTAAGCTCCCTAGCTTTCAACCCATAAAAGTTATTTCCAGTAAAAATATCAACTAGAAACACACAAGTCCAGTCCTAGAGAATGTCAGAGAGTCTCAACACCTTTGTAGAGTTTCCACTTCACCCTACAAGTATTTAAGTGTGGTTCTGCCCTGCCCGAGTGGTGCAGGCAGAGGGAGGAGGCTCCCTCAAGCAGCAGCTGGAATGAGGAGTCAGACTGTGCACAGGTTGGAGGTGTAAAAGGCTGATGTCTGAAGTGGGAGGAAGCAGCACTTGGCTGGCTCTTGGCTTAGGATGATCACAGAACACCATTGCCCCAGTAGGAGAAGGGACAGTATAGGCCCCTTGGAATTATAATTCTTGGAAATGTAGAACTGAAGAAGAGTTAGATAGCACTGTGTTCTGTATTTACGAGCAGGGAAATACAGACAGGAAAAAAAAAAGCTGACAGAAACAGGTCAAGGTTGAAATGAAATATCTAAGCAATGTATTTTTAAACAAAGCATAAAGAAATGGTGAAAAATGTAGAGAGGTTTTAATTTTAACCAAACAATGCTGCTCTCTAGGTTAGCTTAATCTTTGTCTAATCCCTTAGTTTAAATTCACAAAAGCACTCTGTGTCATGGCAGCAGCTGCAGGCACATAAGACCAGCACTGCCATGGATCCAAGGTATCCCTTTCAATAAAGGAGAAAAGTCACAATCCATAGCAGCTTCTCATGGATGCTTCTGGCACACATCAGACTCCTTGTTTGCAGATTTGACTCACTAAGTTGGAGGGAAATCAGTTCAACTACAAAATAAAAATTATTAGTCTCTACCAAGGAATTGAGCTGATCT
Organism: Petroica traversi; assembly: GCA_025920805.1. NCBI lineage: Eukaryota > Metazoa > Chordata > Aves > Passeriformes > Petroicidae > Petroica > Petroica traversi. The sequence goes on from JAHLSL010000059.1 coordinate 2,124,929, forward strand.
GAGCTCTAGCATGGGAAGGACAAGGACTTGTGAATGGGCTGGTTTGGTTCAGAAGAGTATGAGATAAGGGCACTAAAGATCACAGGGATCTCTGGAACACAAATTTTAGGGAGAAGATCAGAGGTCCAATGTACCAGAGTGCACACTGTACAAAAGGTTTGATTCCACTCAACAGTTCTATCCAGGACTTTCATGTATATAAAGGGCATACATTTAAGGCCCCCTTCCCATCTCCACACAAGACTTCTGCTCTGTTTCACATTCCTTCCACCTCAGGGTACAGTATGTGGTTTCAAGTTATTCTGCCTAACTTGGTTGTATCCCTTCCAGGTATATCCTCTGCCATCCTGGGATATTTCTGCTGTTATCTGTTACCTGCTTATTGTGTAGAGCCATTAGACCTAAACTTCTCAAACAGAAGTGTCCTTAGGGCAGTTTCACCAGCTTTTAGAATTCAACTTTCCTTTCTGGAAGGGCTCAAAGGACAACTTTTGCTCTGTCTCCATGGAGGTTTTAATTCACATGCTAGTAACAATTAATCTATCAGAAATAAATCTATTAATTCAGTCAATTCCATCTGTGTATGTATTTCCCAACACCTACATCAGAAGAATGCTGAGTGAAAGTAAGTTAGGAAACCAAGGGGTTTGCAAGCGTTTTCCTGGTCACAATCTGAAGTAGCTCAACCAACTTCTCGTGATACCATTCTTTAAGGGAAGTTTCTCTCCTTTGCTCTGCCACCATGGGTAGTCAAGATGCAAGAAGTTTGGAGGGACCAATGCTGGGACAGTGTTGTGCTCCCCTTGGCATGACCTTTGAACTTCCAGTATCCCTGGAGCTCCAGGTTTTGTGGCTTTTTAAATCCTAACCTTCTCCCAAAGCCTACTTGTAGCCTTTGGCTGAGACTAATGTGGCCATCACCACAGGCTGTCCAGATGAGAAAGGTGTGTGACAGCTACCATTTCCCCTCCTCTCCTTCCTGATGGAACTGGATGGCCAGTTGATCCCTTCAGTAAACTGGTTCAGAGAAAAAAACCTCTTGAGAACTAATATTTTTTTTACCTAACCCTGTTTTCTGATTCACTGTAAGTACAGAAAATCATTGGTATCAGGGAGAGGGAAGGGTTTAGGAGACCTGGCTGGGGACAAGGGTGCAGGACAAACCTGCCAGAGAAAAGTGGCCTTTGAATTTGAAACCACACATTTCAGACCATATTGGTTCAGTAGGTGGGGAGTGCTTGCCAGGATGTTGATGCTGTCTAGATGCTGAACTGCTGGTATCTTCAGTTCACCTAAAACTGCTGGGCCTCCCTGACATATTTCTTCCCTCATGTTAAAAACTAGGTCCTTTTCTGTTAAAGTTAAAAGGTTTTTAATAAAAAATCAACAAGAAAAGACAAAGACAAAGGAAAGGAATTATGGCATCCCGGGACGCCAGGTGTACTGGCACAGAGCCAGAGCACACTTCTCCTAGAGAGAGACTTTCTTTAAATACTTTTTTTTACTTTTACAACTTGTTGTATAATTCAAATGAAGTTCTTTTGAAGAATTCAGTTAGTCCTTTATCAATCCCCAGCAGAGGAGTCTCTTATCCAGGAATATCTTGACACAAGTAGAAGTTTGCATAGTTGGTGTCAATTTGGCAGAGGAGTCTCTTATCCAGGAATATCTTGATAGAAGTAAATCGCCTTGCTTGAGGGGTGGTTTTTGAGTGATATTTCACATAGTAATGTTAGTTATTTCTCAACTATTAAGCAAAACTAGAATGGCTACATTTCTACACAAACACTGCTTCTACAAGGATCAATGTTATATACATAGTATTCATTATTTGTGAAAAACCAACACTATAATATGTATTTATAACACTCACTATAGATATTTGCTAAAAATAGTAATATTAAAACTGAAGGGGATTTTTTTTAGAAAAGAGTTATAACCAAACTCTCAACAATACAAGAGATTACAGGTGTAAGAGGGTCCTTACAAAAAAGATTGAATTTAGGGAGCCACTGCCAGCCACTCATTCAAACACAGCCTTGGTCATTAGTAGTGGAAGTGGTTCCTGCCCGATGGATTTTCCATTGAGCTACATAAATAGAGGTGAAATGGAGAGGATCCTTTGCATGATGGCCAGATGCCAACATCACAGTCCCCCAGTATAATTTTCAATGGAGTTGAATGGTTCAAATATATTATGAACAGCACCTTTTTCACTTGGTCTAAGAATTTGCCTCCTCGGGCCTCTCCTGGTGGTGAGTAGCTTGCCTTCCCACTATCACAGCTGTAGCTTTATTGTGGGTAAGTGGAAGGGCTTCTAATTAGGTGGCTTTCAGTACCAGCTAGAGTCAGAGGGATGATTAAATAAAGTACAGCCTTTTGTACTGTCCTTTGCACAAAGAACTATCAGCCATTTCGGAGGAGAATAGAGACTTATCCCACCTCCTGCAGTCCAAAAAATGAACAGAATAACTTTAAAAATGTTAGAAATAGATATTGATTTACCACAATTCTCATTTCCCATTTAAAGAGACAACTTGCCTTTTTTTGTATGAACCCTGGCATTTTATTTTAGTGTTTTGGATTTCTCGTGGAACCCTGTTTACAGCATTAGTGCAAGCTAGTGACCAGTTTTAGTCTAGCTCTTACAAAACAGATATTCCTTTTCCTGCTACTTGGCATAACTGAACAATTTTCTTTCCTCAGAAATGTAATAATGTCTTTAATAGGAGGCTGATATTCAGATATCAAAAGACCTTCTAAATTCTGATCAGACAGAAACTCAGGCTACTCATCATTTATAGTCATTTGCAAGTACCTTCTCAAAGAGCAGTGGTCAGACTGCTCATGTCCTGGTTATATTCCAGTCTGGCAAACTTTAGTTGCAGTTTGGGATACAAATTTTTTTTTTTTTTTTACTCTAGAGAAACTTAAAGCACTCTCTAGATTGTTACACAGATGCCATATTTCATACCAGATGTGAATTTCCTAAAGTTAATCCTGCTGTGTATAGAAAGGACTAATGTAAAGCCTTTGAAGTAAGTAGAGAAACCTATTATTGACTCTGGATCTTATATCTATGGGTTGTAAAGATATTTGCAAGTTCTTTGGGGTAAGAAGACCACATAGAAGCAGAACATTCCTGCAGGCCAGAAGAAGTGTCTGTGATTCATCTGAGGTAGAAATCAGCTTGATGTCTTCAATGGGAGATATATTTCAGAACATATATGTATAGTAAATGTATTTTTCCATCCTTAGAAGTTTTTGAAATGACAAATATTCTTCTGTTCCTGCACTGATATGAATCTACTGGGGGGGTGGGTCTCTTTCTTCAGTTTCAACCATGGCAAAAAATACACAGCAAAGTGCTGAATGACAACCAACCTCCCCCAAGGACAAGTTTCAACTCAGATGTTTTATCCCTGAAAAAAATCCTCTGTTTCGGTGGATGGGCTTGAAAACATTAAAAAAAAAAAAACCTTCTTTGGAAAGTTCCTGACCAGGAATTTTGTTACAGAGAGTTCTAAGCATGGGCTGATACTGAGAAGGAGACTGGGTGGTATTTGGCTCCTGCCAGGCATTGTTTCTCAGTTTGATTAAGCTCTTAATCTTGTTTCCTCTGTGAGTATCAAGCTCCAGAAAACTGCCTTATTCAGATGCCTAAAGGGAAATAAGATTCAGCTTCAAACAAACAACAATCACTGCTCCATTTTTGATCATAATCTGGGGGGAAATGTATCATGAAGCATCGTGGCTTGATACCTCCAAAAATCAAGTTTGGGAGTCAGAATTTAAGAATCTGTCAAAGCTAATCACTTCAAATAATGCTGCAATAGAATATTGGACTTACCACAAGAAGCATTTGCAGCAGGAGATAAAATGATTACATGCTGAATGGTCTGATGTGAATAGGAAAGATGCTATTCTTAAACCCCCAAGCTCCCATGATGCAATATTACAGCTTTGGAGTGAAATTGTAAAGCTAAACCAGAACTGTGCACTGATAACGTCAGAGCAATCAGCCTCTGGGATGAGAGCAGAATTCCCACTTGAATAACATGTTGTTATTGAATTGCAATTATTAATATTTAAAGCAGCAGCAATTAGAGTCACTGAATCCAATTGACATTGTGGTGGGCTTTATTCTGTGCTTTATAGTGAAGAACTGCAGCCCCAAGACCATAAATATGTGAACAGAAAAAATAGAAATATGAGTGAAGGGGATACAAAGCAGGAATGGCCTGCTGAATGCTAAATACCAAATCAGTGTCACAGCCAAAAATACAACACAGGGCTGTAATCTGCTGCCTGCTTCAGCCATGAACCCCCACAGCTGCCTTCCCTGAGAATTCACATTGCACCAAAGAAATCTCATCTCAAGGAGACTTTATCCTGGTGGGAATGGGGCAACAAATGACAGCAGCCGTGATGAGGTAAATTCCATAGGTTAATTACCTGTTCTGCATTGGCCTCTGAAATTAGAAGCCTTTGGAATGAAGCCTTTGGAAAGAGACAGTGCCTTTGGAGAGACATTCCTAAGGAATAGGAAATGAGTCCTGGTCTTCTAAGGATACATGTGAATAACTTTTCAGATAATTAAAAAAGCTGCTCAGATGCTGAAATATCTAAAGAATAGTGGGTATCACCTGCAGTGAAACTCAAGCTGGCAGGCTGCATTCAACCCTAGTCAAGCAAGCCAACAGGCAGAGAAAGGAGTTTCCTGGGGAGTTTAAGAAGATCCTCTCATACAAGGAGAGACCACAACAGCCTATCTCTTGAGTCTGGCTTCAGCTAAATGCAGCAGGAGGGAAATATCAGGTTGGAAGAGCAGCTGTTCCAGAACACAGGATGATATTAAAAAGTGGTAAATGAGAAAAAGTTTTCCAGGAGTACATTTAACCTTCGAGCAACCTCTTCTGATAAGACTAGTGAGGCAAAAACTCACTTAAAGCACTGCTTTAAAGCAAAGCCAGTGAACTGGGTATTGCAATGCACTTTGTTATGGAAAAGGGAATAGAGTTAATTTGTCCTCCCAGGCCTTTCTTCCACAAAGATACTGCTGTCCTTCATAAGATACTTTTCTAGAAAAAAGCAATTAATTTTTTTTAAAGCTCTGCATTCCACAGAAATCTTGTAAAGTCTCTTTTCTATTGCAACATCATGTGATCATTAAGTCATTTAGTCTTTATTATTTTTCAGCTGTACATTTAACATTTTTAAGAATTTTACTTCTAAAACCTGAGTCCTTTTGGCAAACACCCCCCCCACACACACACCAAGTTCCCCTAAAATTCCGGAAACTGGAGGAACAAAGCTCCCCACCTGAAAAGCAAGCTGGTGAGCTGCAGTTATCCTAAAGTTTGTAACAGACATATTTACAGGGTTCTTTTGACCCACACACTTCAAGATGATTAATTTTGGAGACAGTTTTAAGCCTGCCTTTAAAGGATGTCTTCACTACCACATACACCCATATCTGTTGCCTCTGGGGGAAAAAAAATATTATAATGGATTGCGTTGGTATTGATGTATTAATCACACATATGTGATGATTATTCTTGATAATGCAGCTTAACAATATAATGCAGCATTAAGGTAGAGGTTTGATTACATGTCATTCAGCAAGGTTTGAGCCACTATATTTAGATGCTGACTAATTTGGGAGAGCATTTATCTATCTTCCTGAGGAATTTCTGTCGCTCCTCTTCCTGTTGGATCTGAAGACTTCACACCAGCTGGGCATTTCACTCCCAGCGTTTCTGCAAGACTGGAACATGCTGACGTCCTCATTCCACACCTGTCTCCTGGGCCTCCCTTCCTCCCTCCCTCTGCTTGCCACAGCCCTTCTCCTGGCTCTCCCAGCGGTGGCAAAGACCTGGCGTCACGTGGACAGGGGTGAGCTGAAGGTCATGTCCCAAGAAAATTGCAACTGAGATGATCGAGATCTGGTGCCTGTGGTGCAGCGTCACCCAGATGTACACTTGCACCTAAAATATGGGTTTGACTTAACTGAACCCAATTCTTAGTTAAAATATTTTTTCATATGGAGTATGTAGTAAAGGAGGAGTGGAGAGCTCTTGAATAGGTGTAAATGCTCCCCTTCAAGTTCCCCTTAAAGGTGTCCCAGTGTATTCCCAGTTCAGGGCACTGTGTTTATCTGCAAGGTGTCTCTAAGGAAGCATCCTTACCTAGGAGACATGGGCTGCCCACATCTGCAGTGCTGCTGAGACATGTTTGCTGGGAGCTAGAAGAAAATATAGCTCACATCTAAGATGAAGAGCTATGGTTACAAAGTCCACAGGGACAGCAGAAATCAACTCAGCAGTGATTTTTCCAGACTGAAAAAGGTCTATATCCCAGACAGACCCAGGGATTTGTAGCCAAAGCCTTTTTAGGAGCTTGTGAACTGAGCATGCAGACAGATCCACCAGTGGCAAAAGCTGGAGAAGGCATCAAAGGGCTAACAGAGAGGTTGGCAAGGAGAAGCTCTGAGAGGGAAGCTGGACCAAGAGAGCCAGGAATCACCCATCATCCAGCCGAGAGCTACAGCAACATGAAAAGACAAGGCAATCAATCTTTCTAACTTACTCGGCTACATGATCAAGAAACATTAAGCACTGCATCACAAGGCTGCTGTACTTGGAAAGGCATTTTGGGTCCACAGTGTACTGAACCAGGGCCTCCTGAGCAAGACAAACTCCTCAGTGTAGGAAGAAAGGGCCACACATGAAGATTGGACACGTGAGCTATACAATTCTTTCACTCCTTTAGTCAGACCTCAAGATTCAGGCAATGAAGCACATTTAAATATCTCTGGCAAGAAAGAATACAATCCCACAGAGCACAAAGACAGCGTGATGCACAAAAGGTTAGAGATAGCTGAGCCAGAGGACACAGGAGCTGAATCTCATTTCAGCTCAAGGACCTGTCTATCCCTGCTTTGTAACAGGTGGACAAACAAATAACAGGATCATATTTGATTGTCCCCCTCAGAAATGTCAGGTCATCATTGCAAGGGCAGCTGGCTGAAATGAATGGGTTTTTAAAATCACTGCATTTAGCTGTGACTAAAGCTACCAAACAAGAAAGTTTCATCTATTATTATTAATGAGTTTGAGGTTTTTGTGATTTTTCTTTTCCTTTTAATTTTTTCTTTTAAATTGTTTTTCTGGAAAAAAGAAGTATTTTTTTTTTGTTCTTGCTACTTGACAGTCTGATTTGCAACTAGTTGCACCCTGAAGAATAAATAAGGTATTTATTTTTCCTAATCAAAAGAATAATGTGTGTGCATGCTTAAACATCTTAGTATAGGGAAAAAACCATTGACCATCTTTAAACAGTTATATTTTTAAAATTCATAATCTCTGTAAATATCATTAGGAAAGAGCTTAGAATCCAGAAAACAAGCATTTAAACTGATATGATAAGCTAAGTCAAATAACATTACATGTGCTGGACAGAAAACACTTATCAAAATTCTTTACATTAAAACATGTGGTTTGTTATCCAAAGAAAATATACTTACGGAAGTTATCTTCTTGGTGTTCACCAAGTCTAGTAGTACTAGTAGATATCACCCTAATTTTGAAGAGCCTTCCCCATTTCATTCTCTATTCTATTTCTTAGCTTTAACTGTTGGACTGATGTAAACTGGAAACAAAAGCAGAGAAAATATTACTCAGCTGCAAAAGGGATCTCAATTGTTAAAGCAATCCACCACTTCAGTAAACTCTCACTCCTGGCAAAGAGCCAGTTCGGCCTGTTTTTAAAATTTCTAGCAATTAATCTCTCCTGGGAACTGTTAATTTTAGACCTCAGTCCTTCACCTTTCTTATTCCCCAGAGGAAGCAGTACGGATCCTTAAGGCTAAGAGCAGCCTCCACAGTCTGTCCCATCTGTGTCCCCATGCTCCCCCAGTCTGTGAAGGCAGCTGGACAGGGTACAGCCAGGTATAGCTGGCACCTCTTGCATGGGGAGAAGGAAGGGGGAAAAGGCGGAAGATGCTACAAGCAGCTGCTATAGGAGAGGAGGAGATTTATGCTCAGGTGGTCAACTGTAAGTTAGATGCCTAAGGAATTCACTGGGGGAATTAGGCTTTGCAACTGGTTTCCTTGTAGACTAAGACAGTGCCTTAACTAGCCAATACACATATGGAAAGAGAGTTATGGCTACATCCCATCTTTCCCAGGTGCTTTGTTGACTCAGTTGCTAGGTAAATACTGCAAAAGATCAAGGTGCTTGAATGCCACTGCAAGAAGCAGAGAGAGACTGACTGTCTTTTAAAGCATGCACATAACCATTACTTGTTCTGGAAGCAACTTATGTTCATCCCATATGGGTGTTTTTGAATGCAGCCCTAAAATAACAACCTCCAGTTGGCTGGGAATTAGAGTACAGCAGAATGAGCAAAGCTGTAAACAGCCAAATTCTCCAGGGAAATAAGTAGCAGTTAGGAGTTCCTAATCAAAGGCTATTTTGTGTCTTTATAGGCCTTATCAAACTCCTAAAGGAGCAAGTTAAACTTGGAAACTTGCCATCTAAGAAATCTGCTCCAGAAGGTCTTGGATGGAAGTTACATGCCACCTCCCCATTGAGTCTCAGATCCTGGGGGAGCGCTGATTAGCAGTGGCTGGGGACCTCATCTCAAAACCATAAATTTGGAAGGTGCATGAAACTCCTGGTTGCTGGGCAGAGTGCCCATGGATTATTCCAAGACTCACATCAGACAGCACTCTGGGCCAGAGAAAGAGTCAGAAAAGTGCCCTGGCAGAAGATGGAAGCAGTTAGTGCCTGGGGGCACAATACTGAAGGATTATGTAGGGCTGAGGAAGCCAAGTCAGGTGAGGACTCCACCATTCTGCCTGAAGGGTGAAGCTAAATGTCCATAGAAGAACACACAGCTTTTGCCTCATAGCAGCTGGCTTACCTGTTCCAGCAGAGGCTGGGAGTAAGCTAACATATGTGTAGTGTGGATGTTCCCATGACCATGCTCTACAGTGAGACCGCTGACCCAGAATCAAAGCAGCCCTGTTCTGCTGCTGGGATGTAGGGCAGACAAAGTTCATGGCCAAAGCAGCAGACTATTCCCCTGCCCAAGTGCTGGAGTCTCTTGAACTGCCTCTTAATGCTAAAAACTGATTTTTCTCCTGCTGCCTGGGGCGCTGTCAGTGTCTGTTCCCACCACAGGATTGTTATTAGCACTTACACCAGTGCAGACTGGCTGGGGGACCATCATTCCACTACCTAGGTGGTAACTGCAGCACAGTGTTGCCCTAACCCACGATTTCCCTGCTCTTCTCTCAGGTAGGCTGTGTACTGAGGTACCCTCTGCACAAAGCTGACGTGCTGCATAGCATTTGGGAGATGTCAAGGCCCATCTTCCCCTCATGCATGCACAGCTTTCTGAACTATGCCAGTACTGAACAGAGATGTTCCATCCACCAGCCTCTCATATTTGTTTTCATCTGTCAAAAGCCAAGTCCGAGTCTGAAGGCTTGCAGGAAAACCCTGGAGTCCAGATCCAAGCTTCAAATAGAAGGAGTAAAAGTCACAGATATTCATATTAACATGTATAGTTTTTTACATGTTGAACACGTTAGGAAAGCTAGAATTATCAACTATATAGTCGATTTTTACCGTATCTTAAATATTTAATTCTACATACATCTTCATGTTCAGACTGGCTGATATGTTTTGCAGTCATATGGAGATGCCATATTTTGGACCTGGTGTAAAAAACATGGCATCAGTAAAATGCTATATTTCAGTTAAAAAGAAAAGTTTTGAAAGAATAGTCTGATCTACCAGTAATGGATACAGACAGGAGAAACTGCATCAAGCTGGTTTTATCAGTAAGGAAGAGATGGAAACTGGAGAGAACTGGCTGATCCCCATGTCCTATTTAGGACTGGGGTCTTAGTGGCAGCTTTGAATAATCTCTAAATTCTCCCTGAGCAAGTGTAAAAGGCATTCTCCAGAACTGACTCCAACCAGTGTATCTAATAGCTCCAGGTATCCATGATATATCTCTTCCCACATGTTTTTTGCTTAAAAGCCTCCTCTGGAAGAATAGGGAATTGCATTTTTTTCTGGATTGCCAAGTGTGCTGATGCATAAACCACTCACGAGCCAGACTCTGACAGTGGTGCCAAGCTGTCATTCAATGCTTAGACTATGGAAATGGTTTATCCCAAAGGAAACCACAGTAGTCTTTCACCACTGAACAGCTAATTACCCATAATGTGCTGAGATACTCCGCAGTTACAGATGGGGGCAGAACTGGCTTCGAGAACTAAACTGTCTGTTAGTCCTGTATCCTCACTCTAACAGCAAATAGACAAACTCTCAGTCTCTTGTGGCTAAGGTCTAGTGTAAACTGTGACTTACAAGATTGAATATCTTTTCCAGAGAGGATTTACAGGCTCTGACTTAACCCTCTTCTTTTAACTCAGAAGGGGATTTGCAGCTGTGTAAACGAAATTAGAATTGCATCTCTATCTGTGCCAAGAAAATGTGCTAAATATACAAATAGGCTGCAATGAATATGATTTAATCCTCAAAGCAGACACATTTTGAAGGATTTGATTTCCTTTCACTTCTAAAAGTCAAGCTCTTGCCGTGAGCCTGTACCTACAGAAAAGTACTGTTTGTGTGGACCCCTTTTCTTCCTTTGGCATAGGGTGTTCCACAACCCAGAATAGCTCTGGCAGCCTCAGTCTCAAGACCCTTAAAAACAATGGGGAAAGCTGGGTGGGATGAGAGGAGGAAATCCCTTCAGCAACAAAGTGTGAAGAGTTGTTGCCATTTTGTAAGAAGACTCCTAATCAAAAGCTTTGCAAGCCAGTATTTCTCAGATGAATCACACAGAGGGAGGCTTAAGACAAGGTGTCTCTTGCCCAGCGTTGATTAGCTCCGTGACAAGGACGCCTGCCCCTCTAAACTGTGGCATTTCACTTTCAAGAAGCCAGAGAGGCCAAGGCTCGTTCATCCATATGCTGGTGGCCTTTCCAGAGTCACGTCGAAGCTGGGCTTGGGGCCATTCTGGCAGCATGTTGGCTTCGGTTAAATCTGCCTGTTTATGAAGGTAACGTCCCCTTAACTCCCAGTGTGCTGAGAGTTTCCTGTGAGTGTGCAGAGAGGTGTGTGTGTGTGTGTGTGTGTGTGTGTAGGTGCAGTGCAGCAAGACCATGAGGAGAGAAGCAGGACAGGTTATATCCATATGGAGCAGGGAATGTTCCATCCCTATGTGGCAGTAACTCTGTCTGGGCAGGCAGGATGAGCAGGCAGGTGAGGGCACTCCTGCTAAAGCAAACAGGAGGGAGCCCCACAATCCAGGACATTTAGGGGACTTTCTGTCACGCCTGTGTTTGCACAGGGACTGTTTCACACCAGGTGTGTGGTTTAATGAGAGGGATCTGCCTTCTCTGACCGTTGGCTGGGGCACTCACTGGCTGAGCTGGGAGGACTGGGATGCAAAGCCATGGGAAAGCAGTCATTTATCATGAGCTGCCCAGACTCTGGTGTGAGGAGTGGGTCGAGCTGGAGACAGCAAATCTCTATTGCCTAAAGAGAAAATAGGAAGCAAGAAAAGAGGTTAATGCAGCTTATCCTTGATAAAGCTTTTAGCTGCAAAATGTCACATTCTTCAAAACCCAATCAGCCAGTCATGCCTTAGGCTTTAGCAGCTGTAACTCTAATCGGACCAAGAAAATTAGTTGATCTGCAGCATGAAAACACAAAATACAGCAAGAAAAGCCCACAAAGCATATGCTAATGGAGTTAACATGGTGAGAGGGTCTGTATGACATGAGTGTTCACTTCACTGCCAGTGTGGCTTAACAGGCCCCTCCAGATGACAAAGCCTGTTATGAACTCTGCCTCCAAAGTGCCTGAGATGTAGCAACCACACCAAGTTGCCCCATAAAGAAATGCAGTTTTAATTGCAGGTATCAGTCAGCCTTGGAGCAACAGAACAACCAGCCACCCAGATGATTAGCATTCCTGCTGCTGGAAGAGCAGGAGTCCAGCCTCGTGGAGAGACACAAATGTTGACTGACACCTTCCCACACTCATTGCATTGTTGTCTCCTTCCCGGGGAGAAGGACATGCTCTCCTTTGTCCATGTCTGACAGCACCATATATCACCTCTCTGTTTCCTACAATATTAATCCAGTGACACCACCAAAAATAGCTCCAGACCTCAGGGCAGGGAGGGAGCTGCCCAAGGTCAGAGTGTGGAAGGAAAGGAAATTATTCCAGGAGACAGTCAGATGAACAGCTTCCCATTTTAAGGTGTGCATTCTATATCTATTTTTCTGCATTGTCTTCAAGCAATCTTCATAATGGCAGACTAGACCTGTATTTCTGATTGTGAGAGTTCCGTTCCCTGCCCTGCTGTGTCCAAAGGCTGAAATGTGCTCCAGCCTGCCCTGAAGGACTCCTGGGACTCTTGTTAGTGAAATGCAGTGCTGTGCATCTGCTTGAGTTATTTAGGGGTAAGAAAGACTGGTGTTTATTGTGGTGGTAACTCCTTGCCAGAAGAGGACTGCTCACTACAGGGCACCTCCCACAGTCTGAGTCTGTCAAGCTTTATACAAGCAACAAAAAACAAAGTGGCTTTCACCACTTTCCCTGAAGATTAGTCCAAAACCAGATGGATCCCAGCATTCAGAGACTGTCATGGAACTGGACAGAATATCTACTCCACAAACCAGCCAAAGAGTTCTCTCTTTTCCTTGATGTCTAAATCCTTGAGGGTTTTGTGGACTGTGCTTATATCCTCTATTAATCTCCCCATTTTAGGCGTTTCCCATATGCAAAGGCCTTACTACCTATGGAGGGATGAATCTACAGTGGTTATGTCTTTCAAAGATAGGGTAATTTCCACCAGGCAAAGAAATTGTTAATGCAATTGGAGATTTTTTTATATAGTCTTGTATGTTTAACAAAGAGGTAGGAAATCCAGCTTCCCTGCAGCTTCTTTTCTCTTGGGTCCTAAAATCTTTTAAGAGTATACAGCACAGGAGACTTTCTCCAGGCTCTCTTCAGGGCCATTCTTCCATGCATTTCCTTTTCCAAATGTTGCTGCCTGCTTTACACAGGAAATACTAATACAGGTGAAAGGCTTTTACCTGCCTTTAATTTGGACAGAAAAACCTATCTATATTTGAGGTAGCAGATGCTCTTGTTTTAGTTACTCATTTCACAAAGGAGCCATTTTATGGGAAAGGCTTTATGGGCGTCTTTTTATGGGTATCTCACACACAAGGTTTCATAATTCTTTGATTTGCAGAAGTATCATTGTATCAAATGAGCAAACTCAAGAGAGCAGAGGAAAGAAAAGTTCCAGGGTCCATGGGATAGTGTCATGGTCTTCCCCACTTTCAAAGAGGAGTAATGCAAGTGAGATTTGTGGTCCTCAACTCTTGAGTTGCCAGGGTTGTGATGGTCAGGTCATACTTCCTGGAGCTTGGTTTGTCCCTACTCTAAATAGGGCAAAATAGGTAGGTTAAAAACGGGTTTCTTCCTTTACAGGCTACTGTGGTGGATTCTGGCAGGGTGTGACTGAGAGTAGAGAGAGATGTGACTCTCTGGGAGATGAGAGTGATCTGAACTGTACTCTAAGCAATGAGTTTCCCCAGTATCTTTCTGGTAGGTGCCCACACTCAAGATCACTATTCTATAAGATTGCTGGCCTCAGTCACCTAAGAAATAAGTGTTGCCTTTCAAGGCTGTGACAAAAAGCAATGCAGACCCAACTGCTTGTGTTTAGTTTTCTGGCTGACATACGTGACTTGTGGAGCCAAGACCAATTTGCTGCCCACTATTCCTCTTCCACATCTCTTTAGGCTCTGTTTCTTTGTGTTTCTCCCTCACAGGGAGAATATGTGCCTTTTTGCTGTTTCCAGCAGTTAGCATTTGACACAACTTGCACTTGCTGTCTTGTCTACATATCCCTTCTCTCTTTAGACTGCATTGGCAACCATGTTTGGTGCTTCTGAACCTGGGCTGGTGTGCAGATCTCGGGGTTAGTTGTGACTGCAAGCTAGGCTTCAAAAATTAAGTGCTTTGTTGGAGTCCAGTCTGAGAACTGGAGAAGGATCAAATGTGTCCATTATGCAGCCATTCATCTCCCTGGAGTTTCATAATATTATCCATCTGTTCTTTTGCTTTCTTACGAGAAAGGCTTGTGGGGTTACAGAGGTACAAATTAACACATCTTGTTGAGACTGTGTTTAAAAATATTCGTTGTCCATCTGTGTGGAGAGAAAAATCCATTTCTGTCAACATGGTTGTTTTCCTTCTGGCACTTGCTGTCTGCAGTACCCAATGTGGAACAACAAGTGTTGGGAAAGGGGAAGAGCTTCTACAGCAAGTGGACCAGTGCCTAACTTTGCATGGGACTGGTACACGTCAATACTAGAGAGTGAGAGGGAAGTCTTGGGTGCAGAAAGGTGGCAGAGGAAGGGAAAGTATTTGTAATCTTTCCCCCTTCCCATCCCCAAATGCTGCTGGAGACAACGGTATGGTGCCATGCTTGGGGTACAGTATCTAACAGGGCTCTGTTAATTGCGTGCTCATCTGTGTCTTACTGGACAAAGAGGGACTACAAAGGGTGGTTTTGTAGAGAACAAGCACTGCATTACATCTGCTTGTCTTATAGGGCTCCTTAAAAGTCTGATGGCAAGAGTGCCAGTCATTCCTCAAAGCCACTGACTTCAATCCCTCACACTTGGACACTGTATCCGTGATCCTCTTTTACTCTCCCTGACAATGGCAGACAACAGGAAGTAGCAGAGATGTGAAGGAATCTGGTTGTCCTCTCATCTGAGGGCAGCTTTGGTCCTCAAATCCAAGAAAATGGCTGTCATGGAGTGCTGGTAAATCCCTTTGTGAGCAGAAAGACTGAGGGGGGAGCAGCTAGGCAGGAGAATAATGAGCAGCTCTACACCGTCCTCTGCCACCCCCTGCATGGCACCCCCTATAAGAGTCACTCAGCCCATTTTAAATGTATTGTCTGTCAGCTCCCTTCAGCAGCAAGGAAGCACAGTGAAAGTCACCCACCGTGTCTCCCACAACTCCCTCAAGCACCTGGGATTTGACTTCCTAACTGCATCTGCTTCCTGGGTTAGACTTGCTGCTACAGCAAGGGAGAAATGAAAAGCAGCTGTGGCTACAGAGACACTGGAGAGAAACAGCAGACAGCTAGAAACTGCAGATCATGCTTGGCTGTGCAGTCCAAGTGTGCTTGGCCCACGTTTTGCACTGGACTCTGTCATGGCCTCAAAGGCAATGGTGTCCCTAAATAACTCTGTTGTGTTACACTGTCTCTTGGGACAGACAGTGGTCGGTGAGGAAGGAGGGTGCTGTCTGTGTGTGGTTGATAGCAAGGTCTGACAGTCTGAGTGAAGCTGATGGACATCTCCATTCCCACTCACTGATACAGGTGATATTCCAGGACCTCTCTGCACTGCAACTATGGGACAACTAGAGAATGCAAAACCTTTAGCTTAAGGAAGAGTTTGAAATTGTTCTGCAACATTTTTCTTGGCTATTTATGACTTTGTGTGATCTCATTATAGTTGGGACTGGCACTCTGCATCCTTAGGTCTGCATATCTTCCTTCAGAAATAACCAGAGGGGAGGTGCCAGTACCTGCCGTGTCATTCTTAGGGCTACCTGCAATTTTCATCTTCATTTTGTAGTGTGGGGTAGATCAAAAAGGAAGCCTGCAGGGAGCTTACAGACTCAAGCTACCAAAAGTGAGGACCTTTCAGCACAGTCTGGCTTGCATGCAAGCATTAATTTGCCCAGGTGCTGGTGAACAGACCATAATTTCCTTCCTCACTGTGAGCCCTGCAAGTCTGTTTGATCTGGACAGGCTCTAGCAGGAGCAGTGTTCCCCACTAGAGATGTAGGCACAAGGTATGAATGGCCCTTTTTCTCTTCCCTTTGCAGACTCATTTTCGTGATGCTCCTGTGCTACAAACAGGACAGTTGTAAGGCAGGATTTGGGGCAGGGGACTGGAAAGGCTGTTAAAGGCACCTCGAGCAGCTGTTCCCTTTCTGTAAGTACATCCTTCATCAGAACAACTGGGATGAGCTGGACAGCTCAACCCTTTCTCTGCTTTCTCCTGTCCAGAGCATGAGAAAAAATGGAAGTACCCTAAAGAATGTGTATGGGCTGGCTTTGGTTCATCAAGTCATATAATAAATTCCCTGAAACTCAGTGCTGGGAATTCTGGAAAATTGCACTGCCTAGAGGTGATTTCCATATAGAAAAAAGTTATCCAGCCACAGAGCAGTAGAGAATTGTCTGAGCTCCTCACCACCTTTGATGATCCCAAAGGAGCTTGGCAAGGTTCATTGACAGACACATCAGGGCATATTTGGCAGGCCCAGGCACAGAGGGATACTAACCTGGGCAGCCAAGGCTTTTTACTTCTGTGGGAAGTCCTAGCACCTCTGTCTAGGTGCTAATGGGACACAGAAGGTGTTTGTAGCAATGTCAATGCTGGCTTGCCAAGCATCTTGAAGTGTGAGTCACCTCTTCCTGAATCATGAGACTGGCCTACAAATTATTATATTTATTTTCTGCCTGAAAGTAAGAATGACATGCCTTTATTTCAAAACCTTTGAATCTGTAGGATCAATTCCAATGATACTTACAGGATTTTCTCTGCATTCATGAAAACTTTGTTTTGTTGTCTTTGTGTTGCATTCCCTGCTTTAAAATTAAAATAAAACTGAGGAGTTTTTTCTTCTCATCACACAGATCCAAATCCTGAAGGACTCATCAGCTGTTAGAAGATTTACTGTAAAACCACAAGGATTTGCAGTGGTTATTGAGCAGCCATATGCTCAGCTCAGTGCAGTGTCCTTTTGCACTTTTGACCAAGCTGTCTTTCTGTCCACTTTAAAGCTCTCCCTGCTGGCAAGGGTTTACATTAGCTCAGCTACAGCCAGGACATCAGATATATTCCCTATTTGCCCTTTTCAGTATTTGCAAATAAAATTTGTCCAACCTGATAGATGGAGTTGCTAGTGGTGTCTAAAAAATCCATAAGCAAGGATGCAATAAACCAAGATGGAAGAAATTGTCCAATCAACCCCATGAACTACTATATGCTGTAAAAACATCTTGGAGATTCAATCTGCTAACAAAATCCCTGGCTTTTCTTCACCTTTTCATTAGCTTAAATAGGGAGGACAGAAGAGCTGTTTAGTGGTTCACTTGAAAACAGTTAGAACATAAACCCCCATGCTTTGTATTGGCAGTGAGAGCAAAAAGCTGTCATACATCCTCTTCATCTTCTCCTTGGGGGCGCAGGACTGCGTCTCTTTGATGCAGACCTGGAGCACATGGTCTGGTGAGGCTGAGTGTGTAGGGGCTAAAGCACAGCAGTCAGTGGGTCATCCATCCTATTTTTAGTCACACACACTGTACCTGAAGCACCCTTGGTTGGCTGCTGGTGGTGAGTAAAACCTGGAAAGCCAGCAACATTTCTCAGCTCATGCTCTCATGGGTGATGGGGGGGGTGAAGGCTTTGCAGGCTCCTGCTGTTGCCCAAAAGCTTGTAAATCCGCCAGAAGGAAAAGCAGTACAAGGGGGGAGGCTTTGCAGGAAGCTCAAAGCTCTGACAGATCGTTTATTTCTGCTTAATTGCCAAGGACATGAAGCAATTGTTGACGAAGCTCTGCAAGTTCGAGAGGAGGGAAGTGCCCTTTCCCACCTTCTCAACCTGGTGGTGGTTGCATAAGCCTCCAAGCGCAGAGCCGGGGCTTGCTATGCCAACTTGCACAGTTCCTCCCATCGACCTCCCCATCTGAACAATGCCGTGGGCCTGAAGGAGTGGGAGTCCATCCTGAAACAAAGTGAACGATCAACCAGCAGCAGAGGCTCTGCTCCATCCGCGGAGAGCCCCAAGAGCTGTGTGTACCCATGACCCTTGTGCAACCGAGGAGAGACTGAGCTGGAGCAACTACTTTGCAGCAATTCTGCTTCTGTGTGCCGAATGCTTTACCTTTGCTGCTGAATTTGGTTTCAAGTTGTCATTGACAGCACAGGGTCTGTGCTGTTACCCATCAATGAAATCACAAACTCAGGATGAGTCTGGGTGCCTACTTTCCCTTCTACAGCATTAAAACAAGGTGCTCTTCAAAGGCACCAGGAAGGAGGAATCGCTCTTTCTGTGGGCTTACATAAACTGTCTTCAATGGCAAAAGTGGAAAAACTTTAAGTCCTTAGGCTCTCCCCCTACCCCTTCCCTTAAGAAGGAGACTATGTGGACCTAGGTTTTAAGGTAAAAGGGTCAAATCCTTGAAAGAGAAAGAAAACAAACCAATGTGATTTAGTTCTATATTGCATGGAAGAGGCTGGCAGATGAAGCAGCTTCCTGCTTTTGCATTTTTTCTTCATTAGCAGCAATTTCCAGCACAAATTCTTATGGTTAGCCCCCCTTCCCATCTTTGTTTGACCTCCCACATAAAGCACAAACCCTTTTTTCTACACTCCATCAATACCAGGAATGGAAACCCTGACAAGTTAGTTTGCCAGTAATTAAATTTGTCCCTTCTGTTCGTTTCACAGATGCAGTTGCCCTCTGATTCAAAGCATAGTGCAGGTCAATGCCAATGGGAGCCTTTAATAATCTGGTATGATTGGGCGCTGAAGATGGAAAGTTTTCTTGTTAATTGGACTGTTGTGTAATTATCTAAGAGGAGCAAGCTCCTCTGGTCAGAGAAGGCTGGGAGGGTGCAGTGTGATGGAAGAGGTAATGGGTAAATTTATACTCCTGTACACATCCTCTTAGCCTTCAGCCAGAACAAACACATAGAAGATGCTTTAGATCTTATTTCCTTTGACTCAGCAGCTTGCTTTGTCATTTACACCAGAGTAGAAGGCACTTTGATAGGCTTTCATGACAGAATGATAGCTCTTTATGTTGCTATAACTGGGGTGCCAGGCTAGCACAGCCTGCAGCCTGAGCAGAGGACATGGGCTTGCAGCAAGGAAAGGCTGGTGCTGCCCTCCTGCTTCTGCTGGGCAGGGCTTGAGGAGGATTGCCCCAGCCTTGAAATCTGCCCCCTGAGGAGGCAGGCAACAGCACTGCTGGATTCATACAAATAAGACCTGATTGTAGCTGTTGCTAAAAACCCTGAATTTTCCTGATTACAGATCATCAGAGAGATTTGCAGGCAGAGGAGCCAGGTAGGTTCAGGAAAATTCTCCACTTTCACATTAACAAAAGGGGCCCATTCAAATTTGACCCCTGTCAGTAAATATGTGCAAATACAGAAACTTTAATCAGAGTTTTGATTTTTTTTAGTTAAAAAATTAGATGCTAGTCATTTCCACTGCAGAGAAAAACCTCACCCTGCAGCACCCTGAGGGTCTTTTTCCTTTTATCTAGTTGGTTTTAATCTTGCAGTTTTCAAGCCTGCCTTATGATTTTAAGGACCTGACATATGTTTGTGGAGAGATTATAGCAAGCAACACTGCCTTTTAAAAACGGGGCCAAAGCAGTTCTGTGCTCTGGTTGCTTTCAAGGACACAGATGAGGTTATTGACGTGTCCATTAATTGTACTTCCCAGGAAGGCTTTGGTGCTCTGCAATGAGTTTTTTACACACACATCTCTGTATAGATGATGCTGGGGACTGGGGATTGTTTCCAGTTGTGCAGCCTGAAGGCTATTATTTGTGTGGCCCTTTGCAGACAGATAAAACTTACTCTGCTCATGCTCTGAACTAGCCAAAAGCTATATATTCTCTCACCAGGACCAATTAACTCATGCTCAGCAGCTGGCTCATTAGTAATGGCTGCTCAGTTTTCAGTTAGTTTGGAGTGTGGGCAGGGAGAGCTTAAGTCTGGAGATGCTTACTCCTAGTAACCTGGGAGTAACTGCTTAAAACCTGTATGCACATTCAGTTTTCAATTTGCAAACTGCTAAAATAATTATGTTCCTGCTGCACAGGAGAGACTGAGCCTCACTTCCTAGATATTTGCAGAATGTGTGGAATATTAGCAAAAAAGTTACACTAAGAGGATGTTGTACTACCATCATCATCATCATCATTGTTATTATTATTATGGATTTTACTTTGGTTCTTGAGTACATTATTGTAGTCCTCTGAAAGGGGGAAACAGAACAAGAACAAAAAAGAAAATAGAAAAGATTAACCTGTCATTATCACCTGTTCTTCCCTCAGAGTGATATTCCCATTCACTGGCTTCCTTTCATGGAAAATAAAGGTGTATAATATCTCTCAAATCAAAGCAATGAGGCATTTTTCAATCACTAACACATTCTTATTTTCTTAATAAAGGAATTGTAAATGCCCGGGTTCTAACATGGAACTGATCCTTTAGATAGAGGAGGAAACAGAAATTATTAACCCTGTGTGAAGATACAGAGCTCTAATTCACATATCCTTGCTAATAACTGCAGTGAAACCAAGTCCCAATAAAAGCTGTGCAGAATCATTCAGATGTAGAGCCAGAGCCACCGCAGAGCTTCAGGGTGGTCGCCCAAGAAGATCACTTAGTATTAGACAGCTTTAGTGCACAGGCTCCAGCTCCAAAGGGAATTGTCCAAGAGATCAGCTTGTCATTGTGCAGTCCACCCATACAGCTTCAGGGAGAAGCACTGGATTTAAAGAAGCTTGGCAGCCAGGCATAAAAAGACATTGGTGAGAGCAGAGCTGTGCTAGAAGGATGTGCCTGTAAAGACTGAGAAGTTTCAGAGGTAAGCTACCCCTGTTTTCTAGAGGCACAGTCATAGATTTTAGTATGAAGGAATGTGAGAACCTAGATCCTTAGAGAAACAGTTTTCTGTCCTCGATAGCTCACTAGGCAAGAAGAGCTTCTGACTGGGAATGTTTATATGGAACCAGTGGATACCAAATATAGTGGCCAGACCCAGATTTGCAATTGCCACTTCTTAATGGAGGTCCAAATAGATTAGCTGGTCACAGGCAGCACCATGGGATGCAGAGGGCTCTGGCTTGTCAGTCTGTCTTTCATGCACTTTTCATGCACCTCTTCTTGTTCCATTTGTTTTGTCTTTGTTTTTAGCTGCATCTAATGAGGCTTACTCGTGCTTTTGATTAGCTATTTTTTTGTGAATTCTTACAGGGCTCTCATCTACAGTCTTCCTCATCTTCTCCCAGGTTTTCCTTTCCCTCTGCTCTCCTTAGTTGTCCATATTCCCATTGCAAGTGAAAATGTTTAAGAGATGATCATCAGCCCTGGCAGTGTGTCAGAATGAATGGTAAGAAAGGACGAGTAAGTACATATCTTGGGGATCCAAACAACATCACTGGGGACACAGCTGTAGAAATGGCCCAAAAGGAATCATTTTCCTCTCTATCTTTTGGAAGGTGTCGGTCAGGGGAGAGATTTTGGGGCCTTTTTGAGTGATCCCCTTCCTACCAGCATCATTCAGCAGGAGAGGTGTGTTGGCTCCCTCACAGGTGTGCAGTTATTTGTGTAGACACAGGGGTTGGGAGCAGCTAGGGAAATGGAATGCTAAATGGAAACTGGAAACTGAGGAGTTTACCTACAGTCACTTCTTTCCTGAAGCACTCTGAAATCACTGTCAGGTGAGAGCATGACTTGCCCTTCCACTCCAGCAGGATCATAAACTACAAGATGGATATGTTGGGCGTTGGTTTTGTTTCATCAGAGCCTGAGAGACCATAAACAACCCAACCTTGATATTCAGTGAGAGCAAGGACATTAATTGTACACTTCGGCTGGTTTCTTCCCCCTTGTTTTATCCTGAAGGTTTTCCAAATAATGTGAGGTAAGTTAAGCTTTAATTTTTCTTTTGAGTAGTTTTTCCAAGATGGAGAGAGTTTTAAAAAGTTGAACAGTGAAATTAAAATGAAGGTATGCATGCACGTCTGGTAAGGAAATCTGGACATGCTGTGCCAGTGGCAAATGGAAAGGAGGAGGACTAGAAATGCAGCCTCTTCTCAAAAATATTACATTAAAATGCAATAAAAAACTAATTCTTAAGAAATGCAACAAAGAAGAGGTGACTTGAATTCATTTTCCTCAGCAATGTTTTTCCATTTAGCAGTGATTTCAGTAAATGATATGAATACTTTTTACACCCTAGGATGCTGAGAAATTATAGCCATGCACAAATTCTGTGACAGGACCAAGAATATAAGTGAAACCACCACTCTCTAAATTGTATGCCTTCTCCAGCTACATTCTCCCAAGTGTTACTGTTCTCACTCATAAATAATGATCATTAGTTATTTTCCCAGTCACTGTAACACCCCTGGAGAGCCCTTCACTGAGTTTAAATGGTGGTGGGGTGCTACAGATAATTCAGAGGCAGTACAAGATCAGCTACTCATCTATTTGCTGTTCAGAATATTACTTGGTACCTGCAGATTACTGCTTCCTGAACACTAACTTTTCAGCACTGCTGGAAGGGAGGAGCACCAAGCAGGAGGGATGAATGTTGGAGGGAGGGAGTGAAGGAAGGTGAGGGGGTGGAAGAATGAGTCTGCTTTACTGAATAATGAGGAGAGTGAAAAGGAATGGGAAAAGAGAGAGAAAAACTGGTTTAAATATTTACTCTCCATTGCATTTGCTTTTGAAGATGAGACAAAAGGCTTGGAACATCTTTTGTCTTGAACTGATTCTGGCCAGAGACGAACAACATGTGATTGTCACTTCTGTCATTTACCTCAAGATGGAGAGAAACAGATTGGTCCTGCTGTGTCAGCCCAGCACATCAGTCTGTCTCCAGCCACAGCCAGTGCCTGAAGTTGCAGAAGGTATTAAATTACTCATGACAGTGAAGCTTTGCTTCATGAGTCCACACTGTACAGCATCCGGGTGTCTGCATGGTCAGCATGTGTGCTGCCCAAGAGCTGCACCCTTCTTTGGAGAAAGAAACTCCTTGGAGAGGTCTGAGGAGCAGCTGTGCCTCCCCATATAGCAAGTCACTTCATTTAGGTCTTCACCATTTGAAACCAGGTGATTAGTGCAACACACATCAGCTGTAATTTCCTCTTGTCTCTCCCTGTTTCTCTGTACTTCTTTCTACCCAGACTCTTTTGCTTCCCTTGACTCACCCTCTGTAGTTCTCCACTCTGCTCACCCGTGGTCTGGGCAGGGCCAAAAGCCACAGAGCTGCCTTGTCTACCAGTCACAGCTGCACAATTTGCAGCACCTTCGCCAGCTGGGACAGTCCCACAGATGAGCTGGCAGGACTTGCATGCCAGCATCAGATGCAGCAGCCATGTGTGCTAATGGCCATTGCATCAACAAACCACAGAATCACAGAACCATTTCTTTTGGAAGGGGCCTTAAAGATCATTTAGTTCCAACCACCCTGCCACGGGCACGGACACCTTCCACTGGACCATGTTGCTCAATGCTCTAGCCAACCTGGCCTTGAACACTTACAGTGATAGGGCATCCACAACTTCTTTGGAAAACCTGTTGCAGTGCCTCATTCCTCTCATAGTAAGTATTGTTTTGCTTAAATCTAATATAAATTTCTCCTTTTCCAGTTTGAAATCATTACCAGTTGTCCTACCCCCTCTACTTTTATGTAGGCTCTGCTTAGGTACGAGAAGGTGCAATAAGGAATCCCTTCTCCAAGAAAGGAAAGACAGTCTCTCAGGGTATCTTCATAGGAGAGGTGTTCCATCCCTCTCATCATCTTTGTGGCCCTCTAGGCCCACTCTAACAGGTCCATGTCCCTAGTATGTTAGAGGCCCTAGAACTGGATGCAGCACTCCAGGTGGGGTCTCATGAGAGTCAAGCAGAGGGGCAGAATCCTTTCCCTCGCCACATTTCTTTTGATGCAGCCCAGGATATGGAGCTGTGAGTTCACATTGCTTGGTCATGTTGATCTTCTCATCCACCAACATCTCCAAGTCCTTCTCCCCAGGGCTGCTCTCAATTCATTCTATACTCTGCCTGTATTTCTTCTTGGGACCAGCCCATGTGCAAGACCATGGACTTGGCCTTATTGAACTTCATAAGGTTCAGATGGGCTCACCTCTCAAGTCTGTCAAGGTCCCTCTGGATGGCATCCCTTCCCTCCAGCCTGTCACTCAGCAAGGTAGGCACAGCCATTCATAGCAGTGATGGCTCTCTGTAGGCACTGCCTGTCATCCTCTGAGACAGCCTTAGCTGGATAAAAACCTCATTTAGGCTTTCTTTATGGAGTGGAGGAGTGGGAGGGAGAAATGCCTCTAGAAAATAATACGTTGCAAACTTGGCTTTCAAATTGATAAATAACTGTAAAATATCTTTATAAAAAGCTGATGGTCTCTGACTAACCATAGGAAACTGCTGAGACTGGAAACTTCTCTTATTTTGGAAGAGACTTTGTCTCTCTGATTCACTTATTCCCTTTATAACCCTCAAGGCAAATAGGTGCAACCATCCCTACTCCTAGGATGAGGGCAGATGTAACATGACACCTCCACCAGAGCCACTCATGGGATGTCTTTGAAAAAGCAGGGATTTTTTGAGGTCTAGTCTCCTGAGCCCTGAGAGAAAGCAGGAAAGCCTAGCTTTTTGTCAACTCCTTAACTGGTAGCACACCAAAATAAATTAAACAAAAAACACCAGCCCAAAAAGCTACACAACATCTTCTAAGCATCTGAAACCTCACAGTTAGCAAATATCTTTCAGAAGTTGTTGCTCCAAAATTAATTTATTATTTTACTAGCTGTTCAATAGGAGATCAAACAAAGGTAAGGTGCCTAGTTAGGTATATTCTTACTTTATTTTGTTATCATTTGAGGAACTTGATTGGTTACTTGAAATGCTGGAGAGAATAGCTGAGTAGGAGTTTGGGCTGGGTGAAGCCAGCTAGCCAAGAGTTTTGCATTTGGTTTACAAAAGAGCTTGAGTAGGCTGAAATTCCAGGCTGATGAGATGGTCTCCACTATGACTACACTTTTCTTGGTAGAGAATTCAAGTCATCTGACATATGAGCTATAGGGATGAAAGAGGATGTTGTTTTCTGTAGCACTACAGGGTTTCACTTTGCTGGGTTTTGTGACCATTCCTTCTCCTATGGCAATGGCACCAGGATGCTGGTCACTCTGTACGGATCTAAGCTACACAAGGTGCTGACAAGACACCAGAAATGGTCCAGGTTTGATCTGAACTAATGACTTAGAAATAGGAAGCCTATTATATCAAAAATTTGTCTGAGCCATGAAAGTACTCCTCCACCTTTTGCCAAAAGGCTCAGGAGCTGACAAAGGAGACCTGGTACTGTGGTCTAAAAGAGTTCAGTTCTGCTCACGACCCAACACCAGTTCAGTACTGCTGCAATGTTTCAGTGGTGCTCTGCCAAGACCTACCCTTTCTTCCCAAATCTAAAGTTGTTTGCAGGATCTGCTGCTTCCCAGATTTGATCAGTGTTGTTTTGCCTTTGTGTTAGCCTGTGAGTCCCCAGACGCACATCCTGCTTAGGACGACCGTGACCCTGACTTCAGCAGGAGCTGCTTCCTCTCACAGATAGTTCCAGCTGGACTCATCCCACAGCCTGCGTTGTATCCTTTGAGGTCTGTGGGCACAGAGACACTCGCAAGCATGTCAGGCTGTGCCTGAAACAGCCCTGGAACCCTCCTCAGTGGTTGCTGTAGACAGGCTCTGTGCAGCACCAGGAGCACAGGCAAAGGAGGGAAGCTGTATTCCAAGAGTGTCAATAGAAACATCTCTGTGCTCTGAGGAAAAGGAGGGGAGAAAGCAAAGTGTCTTAGAAATTCCTCAAAAGCTGCTGGAATTGGTGAGGGGAGGAGGTTTCATGATGATGCATATAGGGTAATTGAAAGAATCTTTGTGTTCAACAAAGAGTAAATTTCTCAGGGAAAGCAGGAAAAAAAAGAAAAAGAAAAAAAGAGGGAAATGGTGGGAGACCTGAAACTGCGTTCAGATTGGGAACTGTGCCTACCTTCCATTTTCTTATTGTTAAAATATCTTGAAAATCTCCCTGTTTTAATTCCTTTCCTGCCCCACCCCCAAGTAGGAGTTTAAAGTGGGAAATGCTGAAGTATTTTATTTCAAATCTTTCAAAATCAAGCTTTTTGACATATTTCAAAATAAACTATTACTTCAGTTGAAAAAGGAGAAAAACTTGAAGTCAATAGGCAATGAAATAAACTGCAAATGTAATTTTTCACTTGGGGTTGAAGAAATGCCTTGAATTCACCCTATTTATAATTTGTTTCTCTCTTTTTCCTGAGCTTCCACACACTTTCAGTTTGCTTGACCTTTTTGAACATTTCTATTACTCATCCCTAGTTCAGCTTTTCATTTATTTAAATATTAATCAAAGAACAACGGTTACACATTATTCTTATTTCTTAATCAAACCAACCAGCCATTCTAATGTAAATGTCTAGAGGTTGAGCAAACACGAAAACATTCCATACAGCAGAAGATTTACAGAAATTATGGACAGAAAGCCCCTACTTGGGGAATGAGTCAGTCTCCTGCTGTCTGGCAGAAAAAATCAGCACAGAAGTATAGAGCTTTTAAAAACAGTTTATGAATTTACAGCTTGCAAAGTAAATGAATTCTCCGTGTCTCTCATACACATAAGCTAACTCATTCCCCACAAATACATACATACAGGTCTCTGGTGGAAAGACAGGGAATGTGCAGTCGACAATGCATATGAACTTTCTGTTTAGAAGAGAAAAGATTTTTCCAACAGGCACAAAATCCCACCCCCTTAGCACCCCTCCTTCCCCTGTGTCTGACACTGACTTCAAGGGAGGAGTTGAGCCAATTATCTGTGAGTCCTACAGAAGGAAAATCTGCAATTTGCCAGTAGTTGTGAGAGAGAGAAGGAGAAAGGCAGGGAGGGAAGGAAAAAGACTTAACTGGCAAATGTAAAGAAAAGCCCCTTCTGTCCTAGACAGAATATTTTAAAGCAAATCTCAGAGCAGAAGAAAAGAAGCTTGTGGGGAGGGATGAGCCAGGCAAGATCTGGGGAAGCATAGGGTCACCTTAGACAACTTCCATGCCCACTCTGATCTTTCTGCAGAGGATCTAAGGAGGCACAAGTAGGTGCTGCTCCTGAAATTCTTTCCCTGCAGCAGAGCCTACGAAGTACAACTTGCAAGAAAAGGCAGTGGGAGAGACTCTGCCTCGGCTCTACTTGAACTGAGCCTGTGAGGAAAAGAGCTCATCTGCCCAAAGGGAAAAACTATCACCGGTTCTGAGACTCTTCTTTTGCCTATGTGGGTTGTCTGACCCAGTACTTACATCCATGGGGGAATGCCCTCTGGAGCCTTGCGGTCCTTCCCAATCCTGCTAAATTCTTGGGAAATACTGGAGAAGAACTGAGCCCAGAACAGGCAACGTAGAATCCACAGAACAAAAACCTTTTACAGCATCAGCCACTTCTGATTAAAATTATCAGCTTCATCAGACTGCACCGAGACGCAGGACTGCTCCTCCAAGGAAAGAGAGGTAAGAAATCGTCTCGGACTTTGGGGTGAAAGTAGGAAATAAACATCCTGCAGGAGAGATTTTGGCATGCATGAAAATTACAGGGACACTAGTAGTGATTAAGGAGTGACAGATCTGTTATGCATGATACAGTTTGTGTCTGCCTATGTCCTTTTTAGCTGGGTGCAGTGATTAACTGGGATGGCAAACAGAGACACAACCAGCAGCTGAAGACCGGGAGTGCAAGGGAGGTAGTTCAGAAGTCTATTCATGAATGGGGAGTGGTAGGGAGAGCATACACCCTGATGGGAGGATGGAAAATTAAGTTGCAGTAGCTCTGGGCAGGTTGAATAAAGAATATCTTCCTTAGATACCTCCCTGTGAGTGCTCAGGATCAAATTTGTCAGTACCTCACTGGAATTCAGACAAGCACTCTCCGAAGCACACAAAAGCAGGTTCATTGTCATTCACTCCAACGCCTGCCTATAAAAAGAGTAGTGGTGCTTAGCAGGTAGAGGATAACACAGGGAGTCAAGAGAAATAGGGTTAATGTTGATTTTGGACTGTGGTTTCAGCTCTTTATGGGCAAATGAGCCTTTCCCTTTATTTAGTGGAGATAACATTAATTGTCTGTATTTCTATGACATTTTGAAATCCCTGCAGTGAACCAATATAAAATACTAATATAAACTTTCTAGCATCAAGACAGTACATAAAACAGAAGGTACCACTGGGAATTAATCTATGCTTAAGCATTTAATAAACTGGAAGGAAAAGATGTAGATTAAAGCCAGCTGGAGGTTGTTTGTCTCCTCATTCTCTTCTGATTGATTTTGCTTTACTTAGTACATGAACATGTGGTGTCTCTCTGTTTCCTGTCTTCTGTCTTTAATCTTTTTCACTGTACGAGCCCCTGTGCTCCCCCCTGCCACTCTTGGGTGTCAAGGCTGAAGTTTCATTCCTTTTCTCAGGAGGAAAGAAGGTAGACTGTGTTGAACTAGAGAAAAACTGAACTGAGGGGTTAAGAAGAGGAAGCACAGAACACAAATATCAGCTCCCAGTTCAATGCTCTGCTCTGAGTCAGGTTTGCAGCAGAGGTTATGAGTAGCAACTCCATGAATCAAAGTGCTGAAAAGCATATTTTGACTCTGAGTGAAGTGAAATGCCATTAAGAAAGCACAGGAGTCCTCCTGACTGAACGCTTTGACAGGTGGAACAAGGACAGTGTAAAGTGATCAGGTCCCTCAGCACGCATGTTCTGTACAGGACATAAAAGGCATTTGCTCAAAAACATAACTGTGATCTCTCCCAGATGTTTTTGCACCAAGCTGTACAGAACTGCTCTCTAGCAGGTGTAAACCGCACAGCCCACTTGCTCTCATGCAGCTACACTGGTCCATCACAGCCAGAAGAGCTGCCTCACCTCTAGATGTGGGTCATGGGTGATAAAGTAGTTTGTAGTTTTTACAACTAATCTATTTCCCCGCTCTCCTCTGCCAAAGAAATAAGCCTGAGAGAGTGAAAGGAAGCAATTTTTTTGTCTGCCCATGGATGCAAAACAGTATTGGCCTGGCTATGTGGGACAGTGTACATGGCAGTGTTTCAGAGACTGAATATGGAGATAGGTCCTGTGGTAAACAAAACACAGGGTCCAGTTCAAATACCATCTATGCTCCTTGCTATCATTCCTGCCACAGAAATCCCAACAGCACTGCATGTGTGTATTCACCCAAAGTTGTGTTCTGGCGTTAATCTGGCTCTAATACTAGGCTGTCCTGCCCTCTGAATGTAATTCAGAGTGTAAGCTACTCTGAGGAGAGCA
The DNA here is from genome assembly GCA_025920805.1 of Petroica traversi. Classification (NCBI taxonomy): domain Eukaryota; kingdom Metazoa; phylum Chordata; class Aves; order Passeriformes; family Petroicidae; genus Petroica; species Petroica traversi. The sequence continues at coordinate 2,154,201 of JAHLSL010000059.1, forward strand.
CTGCATTTTCTTTAGTGCTATAGGTAGGCCTAAATATGCCACTGTTGTGCTGCAAATTATAGCAATAATAATAAATAGTCGTGTTTTGCTGTTTCCTTGGGCTATAGCACAGAGCTTGTAATGATGCTGGATCAGAATTCCAGAGACTTCTTTATTTAGCAGTGACTGTATCTTCACTTCTGCTTTGGTGCTTAACACAAGTTAAACAAAGTAAAATATTTTAAGCTCTTCACTGAGATAATTTTCAGCTACATAAAAGCTTGGGAGAAAAAATTTACTCAAGGGAAAGATAGGAATCCAGACCTGGATCCGGAAATTATATTTCAGTGTACATAAACTATACGCATTGTAATATTAAATAAACAACACCTAAGTTAAATAAATGGCACAGTGGGAACTTGATTATTCTTTAATAAGAACCTAGTAAGCAAAATAAACTCTGTCCAAAGTGTGCCTCCTTTGCTGTGACAGTCAGCTTTCCCCAAACAGGGGCTGTATTTTTCTTTCAGTACACAATTCATTTGAACCGGTATACGAAAAATGTCTGAACAGCACTTTTTCTTTCCCACCGAAGTTTCCTGCATCTGAGTGCCATGTCAAAATGCAGTCTGCAGGGTCTCTAGACTCATTTTAGATGTCAGGGGTTGGAAACCTTGTCTAATATCTTTTTAAGATGGCTGTCCTTCATCTTTTCTCCTGCTTGTACTTAGCAAAGCCAGTCGTACCCACAACATCTGTATGTATGTATCTGTAGCTCCTAAAAAATCTGTTTTTCCCGAGTTCCATCCATCGAGCCATCCTGCTGTCCTGCAAACAATGACAGTTTGCTTATAGGGAGTTCCCACACTCCCAGTCCACACAGCAAAATTAAAATATGGTTTCTAAAAGGTCACTGGAGGCACAGATCTTTGAATTTATCCCCAGCCAGTGCTATTTTATGGCTCACACTCCCTGTATCAGCTATGAATATTGCACGGGACCAGATATTTGAAGTTACTGAGATGTCCAGCTTACAGTGATGTTAAGCATGATTCTTGTGTCTGTCTGACTTTTAGCTGATCTGAGAAAATGAGTATTATGTACAGCTCCTATTTAGGCAACCAGATAAAGCGATCTAGGTTCTAATGGCAGCTGCAGTGGCTGTAATATATTGGGGAATCTGACCTCTGTGTTTATGTATTTAGATCAGAATCAAGTTCTTCTGAAAAATCTGGTATTGTGTAAGTGATGCAGATGTTGGGAAGGAACCTGGTCTCTGTTGAAGAGCAGCTGATCAATTCAGCTGATAAATTCAGCCCTTAATGTTTAAATGTAGCAGCACATTACAATTCAAAAGCATGTCATTTTCAGTGTAAATGCCTTCATTTTTATATTTCTTTAAAATAAAAGAAAGAAAACAACAACAACAACAGAACAAAACTAAACCAAACCAAACCAAAACAACAACAAAAAAAACAAAAAAATAAAAAACAAAAAAAAAAACCCTCCCTGGAAATAAGACTGAAAAAGTTTAAGCATTTCCAGTGAAAAGATTTCTGTATGGACCATTGATTGCTCTGCTATGCAGGACTGTGCTCCTGCTCATGGTAAGGAGCTGTCTTGTTTTATCTTCCAATTGGTTTCTGATCTTTCCTTCAACTCTGCTGCTTCCTCTTTCAGGACCAAGCAATGATGAAGACTATGTCTGGTGGAAACTCCAACCTGAATGTGCCGGCCAAGAACTCGTACCGCATGGTTGTGCTGGGAGCCTCCCGGGTGGGGAAAAGCTCCATCGTCTCGCGCTTCCTCAACGGCCGCTTTGACGATCAGTACACGCCCACCATCGAGGATTTTCATCGCAAGGTCTACAACATACGGGGAGACATGTACCAGCTGGACATCCTGGACACCTCTGGGAATCACCCTTTCCCGGCCATGAGGAGGCTTTCCATCCTAACAGGTGAGAAAGTCAGGGGGAAGGTTGTAAGGATAACCATCAGCTTGAAAAGTGTAGCCTGGTTTTTTGGGAGATAGCTAAAGGGACTGTTTGATGCATTTCTACAGAGAGATACTTCCTGACTGGCATGTTTCCAGCACAGGAATGCATTAGCCACAGTGGAGAAGTCCAGTGGGTGAAGGTCTGAAATAGAGATTTTCCCTTATCTGTCTACTTTCCCCTCCTGCTTCGTATTTTTCATTGATGTCACAAATAAGTGGCTGAATGCAATTCCATGGGTATAAAGAGCAGCAAAAGGCAAATTAACATATTGTTGTAAGACACATACAGTGAAAAACAAATATAAAATGCACAGAAAAGGAATTCTAACCAAGAAAGTCCCAAGGATTTTTTTTTATTCCTGAAATTTCCAGCCTGATTTCCTTGATTTGATATTCCAGTGGAAGCATAGCTCTACTTTTACCCTTTCTCCTTAGTCTGCAGCTAATCAAATGTGTTTAAAGGGGAAAAAAGGGGAAACGGTGGGATCATTTTGCCTCTTCTTGCTGTCAAGCCCTTCCTGTTGTGAGCTCAGTTATAAAAGTGACAGGAGATATATATTCAGCCACAGCTCACAACAGACATTCTTTCTGGATTTACAATCCACCTTTTCTAACTGGCCAGTGAAACATGGCAGTCACATCTGACAAGGCTACAGTCCATATTCCGTGAGGTCCTAGAACCAGTTTCTGGGAAGCAAATATAGTCTTGAGTCTCAGAAAGCCCTCTTAGCATGTTTCATGCTAATGTCATTCAACAGGCAGTGATTTGCCCTATTTTCTACTTGCAAAAGGAATTGTAAGCTGGGAAATATCAAAAGGAAATGTGCCACTTATGTATTAGGGCTTTTTTCATGGTCTACTTCTCTTGAGCAAATGCAATGACAGCAGAGAGCACTGAGAAACCTCTCATTCCTTAGTGTGACTTGGGTGTTCAGTATTGATTAGTGGTAAACCTTCATTTCAGGTGTTGCTTCATGTATTTTGTAATCGAAGGACTAAGACTGAGTGGCTACCAGCTCTCCATTCTTTCTGGTGTCAGAATAGGATGTGTTTCATTCAGAGATACAAATAGAAGGAAGCAAAAAGAAGAGCAATGCAGCAGAACTGAGATAGAAACATGTTTATAAAGGAAATAAAAACAGGCAATAACTTGCAAGCCCAGCACAAACTAGGAATGCAACTGGGTATGACTGAAGAGACTTCATAGCCAAAGTCTTATCCATAGCACTATAGAATGGTGTGAGGAGTTGAATCAGACCTAAATGAATAGGTGCCAAAGGGCCACACAAAAAATTTGGGGAGGTGGTGGAAATAAAAGTATTGCTCCTCTGAAACTGGCTGTGGCCAACAAACCTTTACAGTATCTTTTTTTTTTTTTTTTTTTTTTTTTTTAATATGGCAGGGGATGTTTTCATCCTGGTGTTTAGCCTGGACAACAGAGAATCCTTTGATGAGGTCAAGCGACTCCAGAAACAGATCCTTGAGGTCAAATCCTGCCTGAAGAACAAGACCAAGGAATCAGCTGACCTCCCCATGGTGATCTGTGGCAACAAAAATGACCACAGTGAAATCTTCCGCAAGGTACGCACTGACGAAGGTGAGAATCTTGTCTCCAGTGATGAAAACTGTGCTTACTTCGAAGTGTCAGCCAAGAAGAACACCAATGTGGATGAGATGTTTTATGTCCTCTTCAGCATGGCCAAGCTACCTCACGAGATGAGCCCTTCCCTCCACAGGAAGATCTCTATCCAGTATGGTGACACTTTCCAAGAAAAATCCTTCCGGATGCGCCGAGTCAAGGACATGGACGCCTATGGCATGATCTCTCCCTTTGCTCGCCGGCCAAGTGTCAACAGTGACCTCAAGTACATCAAATCGAAAGTTCTCAGGGAAGGTCAGTCCAGGGAGAGAGAGAAATGTGCAATCCAGTGAAGGGGGCTTGTGCTTCTGCCTGAAGACAACATCCACATGCAGTGCCTTAAATAAATAATGGTCTGTGGAAGCCAAGAACAGGCTCATGGGGTTTATTGAGAAAACTCAACACAAAGAAAGGATAGCTTCCTGTGGATTCTGCTGAGTCACAAATGTAAATAACATCGTCCTTGAAGATGACTGGGAATAATCATACACCTGAGATACGAGTGCATTTTTTTGGTCTTTGTAAAGTAGTTCCTCTTCATTGCCCTTTTAGTTTGAAAAATACAGTCCTGAGAAGGAAAGACATTTCAACCTTATCGTTACAAAGAAAATAGACCAAAAATGCACAGAAGGCATCAACAGTTACCCAGCATACAGCTCTTGCTGAGAGAGAGGAGGCTGTGTGTGTGTGTGTATGTATCTCTCTGTGCACATGAGCACGTGTGCATGCATGTGTGGCGCTCTCCTTTAAAAAAGCGGGACTTGCATTTCAAAGGGCAACAGCCTTAACTGAGGATTCCTAGATTGGAAGTGAACTCTATATGTGGATGCATGACTTTCACTCACTTCTGAGGGCAACTGCATTAAGCACTTGATTTTATGTTTGCTGGGACAGTTACCATTTGACACTGACATGAGTGTTAGTTTGTATTATGGACTTTATTTGGGATTTGGTTTTTTTATTGTCTGGGGGGTGGGTTTTTAGCAAAATCTGATGGCAAGTGCATTTGATATTAAACGGTGTCTGCTTTCTACCAGTGAAAGGTGGTTTTCATCTGTAACACTTTCTAATATGTACATTGATTGAAAGTGAAATTGTTCCGCAAAAAGCCAATGCATTTGACTGCTTTGCAAGCCTAGTGAGATGTTGTTTCTCAAAGTAGCCACACCAATTCTGAGTACCGTAACACAAATGCCACCCTTTGCCTTGCTGGCCATTAGACTAATGATTCCTTCCTCTGCCTCTATCAGCTGAGAGTGACCAGATTCATATGTAGACTTAGACCACTTCAGAGGCAGGACTCGATTTTTCTTAAAAATTAAGAACTGAATGGTTATAGGGCCAGCTCCTTTGCATTTCTTCTGCTAACGTGCCTCTAGTAATTTTGTTCATGATTTCCCTCACTGTCCAGTAAAGGCTGCCTTGATAGAAATGTTTGCATTGCAGAAGTCCTTCAAAACAGAAGCTTTGTCCTGGCTGTTCAAACAGGACTGAACTGACTAGTGAGATAAATCTGGGGCTGTCCATTCACTTCTTTCCTTTCTCAGCCCAGTACAGGCTTTCTTATCTTCAGCTCTCTCCCTGTTCTGTATCTGGGTCTGTTCTTTGATGAAACCCTGTATACCCTCAAAGTCCAAAAACTTCTCTCAAATGTGAGCTTGCCACTCTTGCTGACTGGAATGAGATGTGTGCACCCATATCTGAGGGCAAAGCATGGCCCCCAGACAGTACACAACAGTAGAATATATATATATTATATATACCTCAGAAAGACCTTCAGATAAATTGTCCCTCCCTCGGCCTCAAATTCTGTATTTAGCTACATCTGCCTTGCTGTGTCCTGGGCAGAGCTGTGAGCTAGTTTGTGCTATAATTTGGCAGGAAACCAAGAATGATGATTATCTGTAAAAATTTGCCTCTGGGACTCAAAAGCCCATATTCATTTATCAGCTCCACCCTTCATTGGTACTGTATTGGTAAAATACACTGTTCTTTTATTCCAGGGCAGCACCTTTCTGACCACATCTCCCTCCCTATCTATAAATATGTACATGGTTTATGATTAAACCTGATTTATTTATTAGCTGTGTCCTGGCTTGTTTTTGTTGTTGTTGTTTTCTTTTTTTTTTTTCTTTGGTGGGGGGGAAGGTTGTTGGGGTTTTATTTACTTTCTCCAAGAATACTGAGGAAGCTCCTGTATTTATGTTGTGCAGGTGCAACTAGGTAAGTGAGTTCTGGATTGAGAGTCCTGTTGAGATCTCCAGTAAGTTCTGGAAGAGCCTTTTATGTCCTCCAGACCGCAGGGGCAACACATTTGCCTGTTTGGAACAGAACTGTGTCTATATACATCTCTATCTCTCTCTCTCTCTCTCTCTCTCTCACTCTCTCTCTCTCTCTCTATCTATCTATCCATCATCCTTTTCAGCATTAACTTATTTATACAGATATCTACAGAGGCAGACAGTTACTCTTCCCCATGCTGCCTCCAAAATGATAGAACAACAACTCTGTCCTTCATGCACAGAGCTGACATGTTGATCACTGGTGAAATTTAACGTGGTCTCTGCAGAGACATCACTGTTTATCTCAGCAATCTCTCCAGGTTACCATCTGCACCTCCCACTTCTTAGTCCTGGTCCCTGAAACCACTCTCCTTGGCCTGCAGAATAAAGCTAAATTTTAAAGACCCTTCAAAATCAAGTCTCTGTCTTTGTCTTACAACATTGACCTTACCATTAATTTCCCTACTTCTCTGCATCTCCACAAACACTTTCCATGTCCACAAAGACACCAGATTTTCACACCCTTCCGTATTCTCCTATTCCTGCCTCTTCCACACAAAGCCATTAAGCATGGAAAAAAACAACATTGCAGTGGCAACAAATGCACAGGTGTAGGGGAGGTTGAAGACCAAGGAGCAGGTGCTCACAGAGATATGCAGGATCCCTCAGGAATGCCAGTGATCCCCAGCTGTACAGTCCAGCTTGGCCAGCCAATCCTCAAGGTGAAAAGCATCTGAGAAACTGGTTGGGAATGAAGGTGAAGCAGCATTACTGTCACCCACAAAAACAAATGGCAATAAGCACATAATCATATTAAAGCAATCCTAGTCTTTTCACTGCATTTTGTTACTGATGGTAATTGCTTTTGAAGTCAGATTTTCATGCTCTTGAGGACATTTTTTTTTCTTTTATTGTAACATTACAGTCATTCTATTACTATCTATATATTATTTTGGCTTTAAAAGTGCTTACAGCCCCTAAACCAGACAGTATGTGCATCAGTTGTTTATTCACAGTTAGCAGCCATTAGTTCCGTGGAAAGGGCTGGGACTGGGAAACAGAGAGCAAGGCTCTCAGGGGACATAAGGTAAGCAGGAAGAGAAAAGGGGAATTTTTCTTCCCTGCTAACCACTGAATGCATCCAGCTGTGGAATAGAAGAGGGAAGAGCTTTATGGAAAACTCTCACTATGTGTGTTCAGAAACTATGAGGCCCTGAAAGGAGCAAAGATGAGCCCTACAACCAAGTCTCAGAGGCACTGGCAAGAGAAAAAAGAGAAATCACCTCTTCTCTTTTTTCCCTTTGAGATTCAAGGCACCTGCCTGGAACTTACTGCAACTCAAGAAGTCATGTACAAGACTAAGGGCAAGTCTGGAGGAAGGAATCTGTCTGGAAAAGATGTTGAGAGTAGGTGCACCATTACTTGGTCTTACCTGGTGTAATTAAGTTGCTTTATTCCCACAGCTACCTCACCCTACATTGCATTATATAAATCCCTTCACTAGTGATGCAAAGCCTTGCTTATGGTTTTGGTGTGCTTACTTTCAGGACAACAAGCAGGGACCCAGCTGAGGATCAATCACAGCTCTGGAGCAAGACAAGACTGAGATTTATTTTGTATATTGCTCAACACAGCAAGAAAGTCCTTGTCCTGAAGAAATTACAAGTCAACACATAGGAGCTACTATAAATATTGGCAAAAATCTAATCAAGTCACAGGGTCAGCACAAATCAGGAAGGAAATTGTGGTCATGGTGAATTAAGCAAAAAACAAACTGAGTGTGGGAAGGGCAGACGAAGACCTGTTTTGACATTCAAAGGATTAAATTAGGCTTCTGTTCTGAAGGATCCCCAGGAGAGCTGCTGCCACCAGGCCAGCCTGATGCTAAAGAGAGACTTTCATGGTGCAGCCTCACATAGAGCATTGAGTCCCTGAGACTCTGGGGTCGAATATGTCTGATTGTCTGAGAGGTCAAAGGCCTTTTACAAAGGAAAATAGGAAATGGTAGGATAGTTTTTAAAAAGGCAGAAGAAAGGAGCTTCAAAAGGGAGCTCACAAAGGTAGGGTGGCAACAAGAGGTTGTCCAGGTAAATAACTGAAAGGATAGCTATAATGTAAGCTATAAAATGTACCTTTCATCTTTCTTTCAGACTTCTCTACACACAAGGCAAAAAGAAGACATGTTATTTAGCCTTTTTGTCCTTCCTCAAATGTTATCCTCTGCTTACTGCTGTGTAGAACCCACCCCCCACCTCTCATTCCACATTTTGCTGCCTTAGATTTACTCTCCTGTCATCCACCTTATTACAGGCTGCTTTCTTAGCTCTGTCCCAGTGTCTTGGCTAAGGTAGAAGCTTACAAGAAGAGGTGTTTTTGAAGTAACTGATGATTAGTTGATTTGATTTGAAATCACTGTTACATTCAGGAGCTATATTAGCATTATTGTTTCTGTAAAATTACATGGTGGCAGGCTCAGATTAAAGGATCTCCTTGAAAAGGTATGTAAAACATGATATAATGTGCATTTTCCCCACTGGTTTCTATAGCAACAGCCTTTTCTCTGCACTCAGAAAGAGAAGAGAATTTGCAGGGGGGAGATGAGTAGCAGTGGCTCTCCCCTGCTCAGATCTTTCACTTCTGAGTCCTCATGAGAAATTTTCCTCCCTTCAGTTTCTTTTATGTGGAGAAATAAAGACCACCAGCCAGATCAGCTTTACTGACTACTCTACATGTCTTGTAAAGCTGTGGGATGGATATTTACCACAGATGAGAAAGATTTTTTGCATTATTTCCATTTTCATAATGTGTTTATAAACTGGGGCGTTGCTCCTGGCACAGTGCCTGATACAGGGAATACACATGGCAAACTGCTATAAACCCCCTGCTGCACTCAGGTTTGGTTAGAGCTAACTGTGAGCCTTGACCATCTCCACTCTTCCCTGTGTCTGGTACAGTCGCAGCCTGATCTTTCCCGGAGAAACACTTCCTTTTGCAGCATGACAGCACCAGCCAAAGACCTTTCCTTGCCTCTACCATCACTGGTCATCCACAGCGAGCAGAACCCCCTAAGTCCCTGGCATCATGTTCCTAGAAAGTTATTGACAGCTTGGAAGGAGACCAAGAACTAGCAAGAAAAACATTTTATGAGCCTAAGGGGATTGATTTGAGTAAGCCTTAAGAAAACTCTGAAAGGGATAATTCTGTGCTATGCAGGGAAACAAACTCTGAGAGAGCCTGGCTGAAAACCCCTAGATGTGTTTGAAAGGTGGAGATGACAACTGAGACAGCTCTTTTTTTAGAGTTGGACAGGGGGATAGTTCAGTGGGAACAGGAGTATTAAGCAGGAAAATGTAGGCAAGACAACAAGGCAGACTTTAGGGCAGTGGAATCTACAGAAAAAAATTTTAAGATACGTCAGGAAAGTCCCATTAGGAAAATACAGGAAAAAACATTGAAATATACATGGCCAGCAGGGGTAACCTGGTGTTGGTAGTGGGCTAGAGTGACTGAGCCAGTAGGTTATCTTGATCCCATACGCTTGTTTGTGTGATGGACCCAGAACCCAAGTCTGCTACAAAGAAATTTCCTCAGACTGTCTGTCCTCACTGCACACTCCCAGTCCTACAAGTGGAGCGTTGGTAGTTCACTGGACCCTTCCCAGCAAACCACTAACAATAGAAACAAGACTTCTTACATCAGACCCTGCTTTCCAGAGCATTTCCCCAAAGATCCCTGGACTCTTTGGAGCAAACAGCTCCTTTGGTGAAGTCCATGAACAGCTTTTTGTGCATTTGTTTATTGTTCAGAAGCATTCGATGACTGATTAATGCAAATGGGTCCTGTGCTTTAACTGGGGTGGTTAAATAAGATTATCAGTTCAGATTAAACATGAAAACAAGGAAAAATGAGGTCATTGTGTTTCAGGACATCATGTAGCAAAGTAAAATAACATAAAGGAAAAAAAATCCAACTTGAATGTGTCCTCACATTACTCTGACCTAGAGGCACTTCAGATGGACTGTATTTTTTCAAGAGTGTCTTCTCACTAGCATTTGGCTTTCAGCAGTTAGTATAGAACACTGATACACACACAAAAACATCGAATATTTTACACTTTTTCTTAGCAATATGTCTTGAGTCTATATTTTGAGGTTAAAAAGAAGCAAAACAAAAAACCCCTAGAGTTTCCATAGTTGTGGTGGATGAAGGGGTGGTGACGGATAATGCTAGCTGCAAGAGACAATTCCTTCACCTTACCTGGAAAACTGGACAACTCTATTACACTGGGACTTGTGGTCTTTCTGTTGTTCCACTGGGAACTAAAGCCACACAAAAACACAAGAAACACATTCCCAGTAGTGGAGCTGCGTCTTGCATTTCAGAACTAGCATCAGAACTGTGACAGGTTCCAGCTAGTTTTCTTCAATGTCTTTGCACAGCTTTCAGGAGTTTCAGAGTTAAGGTAAGCTCAAGCTAGTAAAATAACAGTGTATTAGGTAACATGGTTTTCTGTCTTGTTCTTCAGGTCAGAGATCTAACAATACCTAGGAACAGTTCTACCAGTTTCCAATCCTTTACATAAACCAGTGTCTTGGTTTCCCATCCCTGAGAGAGGGCAAATTGCACCCATGGGATAGCTGAGAGAGAATAAACAAAAACTCTTCTAGATTGTGAGGCACTTGGGTACCAGAGTGATGAATAAACACGTTAAAAGGTGAAGAGGAAGACCGGAAACAAGTATCACCGCAATCAGGAGCTGAGCTGCTGCAATGCCAGCTACACAGGAGAGCAATTACACTCTGCATAATCCCTGATTTCTGCTTTACCTACAGGCTTGTTCTCTTCAGCATCTGCTGAGCTGGGAAGTCCTAGGAGCTCCAGGATTAAAATGACACACTGGCAAGCCCCTGCCACTCAAACACTACCTATGTGAGTGCTAAGCAGGAGTGTGGTGCAGAAAGGTTTTAGCTCAGGGACCCTTGGGTGGATGCACAGCATACCATCCTCTCTCACCTTCTCTCTGCTGGAAAAGTGAGTGCCTCAGGAAAACAGAGCCTTGTTAAACACAACCTGAGGGGTTAGAGGATGGCATGGGTAAGATCAGTGGCCGTGCTTTTGGCTCGTCCAGGGCAGAATGTGTCATCTTTTCTGTCACAAAACAGTTTGTTCCATGCTGGGTGGCTCATGGCCAAGGTAATAAATAGAAGTTTCTAAAAAGAAATTTAAAAAAAGGAAAAATAAACACAGAGCAACGACTTGTTCTGCAAATTGACAGGAGACTTGCCTGAGGCAATGGATAAGGGGTGACAGGGATGAACAGCTCTCTTGTGGAGCCTTATAAAAGAGAGGAGCAGAGCTCTTCTCAGATACTCTTTATGAGATTATGCCAGCTGGGAGAAATCCAGATTGCCAGTTATCAGAGAGAACAATTCCAGCTGGCCACAACACTTTCAAGGCAGAAATTATCTCCTTACACAATGGCACTGACTCAGACTGCTTGCAAATTGTCAACTTTGGGGCAGTTACACAAGGTCTGCCATTAGCCACAGTGGTATTCATTTGTGTTATGGAGTCCTGCCCACAGACCAGGACCCCATTTTTCCTGGACAATATACAAATGCACAACCTATAGGAAATCTCAATGTATTCAAACACCAGGGCAGAATCCTACTCATTAACTCCTGTACTTCACAACATCTGTCTTGTATCCTATAATGGCTTCTACCTGTTTCCTACCAGTATGTTATCTGCCATTTAATGTGAGAAGAAGCTGCTGTGTGCAATATTAACCCATCACTATCCTGGTTAACATCTGAGAGCTAATTATTTCAGTAGAGGCTTTAGATCTCCTACAGTGTGGCAGTAGCAGCACCAAGCCCTGATATAATTTAGTAATGCTCTTCCTTCAGCTGGTCCTACTGGAACAGAGAAAGCAGGAGTAAGGACTGTACACTGCTTCCAAAGTGCTCATGGGATGGGTAAATTCTTTACTATCCTTGCACTGGTTCCTCATAGTGGTTCCCAGCAGTTCTGAAGGAGACTTCTCTCAGACAAACAGAGCATCACTGTGGCATGTTGGTAGTCCAGTTGCTGTGCCAGTCCCAAGCCAGTTGTGGCCCATGGTTGTTCAGACCTAGCTCTGGACTGTGTCCTGAGACAGGGAGAGAAGCAGTCTTACACAAGGCTGTCATGAAATCTGAATCAGGGCGGGGTGAGGAAGTGAGGCAGCCACGTTGGCATTGCCAAATCATGACAAAGGCCTGCTGACTGCCCTTTCCTTTGGTGGCCAGATGATGTCTCAAGGACTGTCTGCCCCTCTCCTGCCTGTGATTTGGGACCTCCCATAGATCTCTGGAGAAAGAAATGCATCATATACTGCAATGAGGACAGTATGTATCCACTTTCGAAATACAAGTTGATGGAACAGACATTTTTAGCCACCTAGAGAATTTCAAGTTGAAAGCAGTGAAAAATCACAAAGACTGAGATTTTCCTCAGTGACCCCTTCATACAGCTGTAGCCCATGCAAGAGCTATTATTTGACCTTGCTCTCCCAGAGAGAAATAGCTCAGGCACAGACTTTGACAAAACAGTTCACAGTACCCTAAAACTTTGTTTCGTCCCTCCATAGGATGATCACTGGAGAAAGGGCTGCCCTTGGACGGTAAAACTCTCACAGATGAAACAGAATTCAGCCAATGGAGAGCACCCAGACAGCAACAGGCCATTGTGATCTGCCAGACAGTGAGTAGATGTGTAAGAAATGAGCACCCGAGGATCAAAGGAGAGCCTTAGGGATGTCTTCTATCTCTTCTTCTTGGGACTTCTCATCTTTTCTAAAGAATTGTATCTTTTCAGACAAGAAGTCTGCCAAAGAGGAAAATATCTGAGAGCACCTCATTAATTAAGGAGCCTTGAGTTTTGATGATTTGTTCATGAAACTTGAGACTCTGAATTGACTTTTGAAAATGAAATAAGCTTAAGCTCACTTAAGCACTTTTTCAACTTCATCCAAATTGGTTGAGTGAAAAAGGAACATTTAATGACTGAGATTTATGAGGAGGAAGTATTGTTCTGAACCAAATTTCCACTAAAGAGAAAATGGAAAAAGTAAGTGACCTTGGCTGAGGGGTGCTTGAGTAGTGGAGGTTTTTTTCAGTAAAACAAGAATTGTCTGAGAGACCCTTCTGCTTTCCCATTCAATTACATTAGAATTTTAAAAATCTAAAAATCTAAAAAAAAAAAAAAAAAAAAAAAAGGAGATTTCTGTTTCTTAAAAGAACTGAGAAAAGGAGTGTATTCCAGAGTGACATGCTGAGTTTGCATTTTTTTCCCATGGTATCTTTTTGTCAATCAGGAATTAAAGGAAAATGGAGGGTGGAACCCCAAACATAATCTGTGCCCCCTCCTGGGATTGGCTGGCTCTGTATTCCCTACCTCTACCTTTTACCTCACTGACTATAGGAGAATATGAAGCAAGAACACATAAAGGAGCCAATTTTGTTTTGACTAGAGGTATGTGGAATGCTCTAGGACCCTAACGCAGTAGAACACCATTAGCAAGTGAGTGAGAAAATTATTTCTAAATTAGTTCTATGTTTTTTGTCTACCACTGCTCTTAACTGGAAAGGTCCTGTCCTCTTCTATTCCACTCCAGGTTTTTAAAAAAAACCCGGAAGGGAAAGACAGTACCTATTATTCCTAGCCCTGGTAAACTTCAGGTGAAAGCTTCCTCTTTTTCTGCTTAGCCAGAATCAAGAGAAAATCAAATGGGTCTGTTGAGCTGTGCTGATACTGCTAATACTTCCCCATTTTGCATGCCAGACTTTTGCTCTGACTGTCCTCATCATCTGCTTGTTGTTGCATACTGCAGTGCCATGTTTGTGCCTTCTTGCTGGCTTTTAGTCCACGACCTTGATATATGCTCAAGCCTGCAACCAGAGTCTCCACAGATATAGACACAGTTTCCACAGCATATTCCCTTTTGGCATGTCTAGGGAAGTGGCTGAGGAGAAAAAGGTTTTTTGTACACATGGTATGGTGACTTGTCTCTGCAATACGTTGTGTTCCATCTCAGAAATCCATCAGATGTCATTTTGTGCCATGTCGCACAGAGAGCGAGAAATTACTGCCAGAAGTGAAGGCTGTCCTGCTTCACACAAGTAAACACTGGTGCCAGGTAAAGCATTAGAAGCTGCATGGTAAAGAGCTTAGATCACAGGAATTTTTCTGAATTTCCATGCCACAGTGCTTATCTTGTCCATGTCCCATACCAGACATAACTATTTTGGTCTGCAGAGAAACAAAATTTGCGATAATACCCTAAAAAGGGACTTGTGATGTGCTCCAGCAGATGCATCGTGTCTTCCAACAAGTCCACTGTGGGGCACAGTCACAGACCATCCCAGAAATAAGTGTACAGCCAGCCAAAATGGCTTTAACTTCAGAAGTGAGAAGTCAAGTGAGAGCATTTTGGAAGCCTTGAAGTGCTACACCAGGGCAAGTTATGCAAGACTCGCTGGATAAACAGTCCTGTATTCAAACAGTTTGGTTCTGGGGTGCTTACAGAAAAGCACATCTGAGCCCAGAGTTTAGGGTCAGTAGCCTCAGAGGGACCAGAGTGTGTTGGCAAAACACTAACAAACTTGCAGGGCAAGTTTAGGGACAAACTGGTCTATGAGACCATGCCAGCAAGGCAGCAACCTCACAAAGGTCAGACACATGATAACTGGTCCCCCAGTTGTCCGCTGTGACAGGAAACGTCAGAGGCTCATGCCTTGACATGACTCCAGCTGAATAAGGGCATTAAGCCAGAAATTGTTTTGTGGTGGGATGTACTGTCTGCCTCTTTGCCAGGAGCTGAGTAAATTGAAAAAGGTCAGGCCAAGAGTGACAAGAGTCAGTCTTCAGGTTACCCCAACACAGTTAAAGACAATTTACTTCCTGAAGCTTGGAAGGGGCAGAGAAGAGAAAACACAAAGAAGTGGGCAAAACATGGGAAAAATTAAGCAGACAGAGCTGTCACGGGGCAAAGTCCGTCCCGAGGACAGGAAATGTCTCTTTGGGATAGTTTTAAAAGTTTCATTTTCTGCCTGTTTTCTAGAGGCCAGAGGCAAGAGCCTGACTATTTTTAAAGATAAGTTTGACGCAGTTGCAGGACCTTGTGTGACATGATAGGATGTTGGAGTCAGGAAATGGACACCCTGACCCAGGAGAGGCATTCCAGTACTGTGCTCCTGAGATCGGGTTCTGGCTCTCTGCAAGCTTCACTCTCTTTCTCAGATAGAGACAGGAAAAGAAATGGGAAAAAAAAAAAAAACAACCAAAAACCAGAAACCAGACCTTTCATTTCACTCAAATAATTCAAAGGGAAACTGGAAACTTCAGGAAGCAAAGTCAGATGAACAAAAAAAGTATCTAATGGTATGTGTATGTCAGACATCCCCTTTAAGTGAGTAGTAGTGCTATTCCTGGGATCTGGGGTTTGACATCAGACCGGCAGTAGTAGCTGGGCACCAGTGGCCTATGACTTGCTGGGTTGATGTGAAAGCACAAGCCCATGCAAGGTATTCCCAGAGTCTGTGCCTCCAATTAGGCTGTGAGAACATGTTGCCAGGGTGAGCCCATACTAGAATGTAATCTGATGCAAGCCCAAGAAGCTGGAGGTGTTGATCCTGAATGTCAAACAAAAACACTGGAAAATAATACCCCAGAGATTTGGTCTTTTATATCTGACCATAAAACTTGAGAAGCTGAACAGTGGTTAAAGAGAAAACTTATCTGTTGGAAGTATAGTTCTCACTCTTAGCTAGAAATCTTGACTGCTTTCCCCAGCCTGGAGACCACAGCTTCACAGTTCTTGCCTCATCAAAGAAACAGCAAATGCACATTCAGGTAAAGGGACACTACAAAATAGAAGCCAACAAGAAAGCTGGGACAGCTTCCTATCTGGACAATTACAGTCTCAGTGTTCTGCTAGGAGGTGGAGTGACACAAGCCTCTGCCCTGCAGAGAGGAAGAGTATTGGAGATTCCCAGTTGGTGCTCCTTTTTGCTCCACCCCATTAGGATTTATTCTTCCTCCATCTTCCCTTCTTCTCTGGTCCACTGTCACCTCTCACCCTGACACAGAAGAAAGGGTTTTAAGGTGGAAGTTATAGAATTTACGAAATCAAGTGCTCAAAATCAAGAGACATCTTGGTCATGACTGTATTAAAAATTAACTGGTGTCAGGTTGTGTTCCCAGACTCCACAACGGAATCACCCACTCTAATTGTAGTACATTCCCTGACAGTTTTTGACCCAGACCAAGGAGAGGTCCTACCAGAGAATGACTTTATGTAGGCTGTGATTTAGCCCAGGCCAGGAACAATTCTTCATAAGGAGTTTGCAGACAGCCACTCACTTCTGGAGGGTAATGAGGTTTAATGTGAGTAAACACAGACCTTTCCTTTCCAGTTGGTTTCAGTGCCAGAGAAAGATCCTACATTTAGTTTTCTCATACAGCTGTAGTCTACAGAATCATTCAAGGAGTAGGGAAGAAAAGGGTACAGGGCTTGGAAATATCTCTCATGCAACTTTCTCATGGTATGAAATATCATCATCCTTCCCATCTCTTCAACAAAGAGAGCTGTGGCTGCTTCCTCCCTCCCTATTTATTAAATGGCCCACTGGCAAACGCATGGGAATAAATTACAACAGGCATGAAACTCACCTTTTTGGAAGGTACAGCAGAGAAAGAGCAGCACATTTCTATGTCTAGGGCTCTGGAGTAGCAAAAAAATATATGTGGTGGGAAGGAGGAAAGAAAGACTGCTCAAAAAGAAATGAGGTATGAGGGCAGGTCACACAGGGCTAGGATGCTGACTCTAACCACGAATCAAGGATCTCATGCCAATTTACATTGCCCAGCTGACGCTATTCAAAAAGCCTAAATGTACATGCAAGTCAAGTTACAAACTTTCAGTTCCATTCATCTTTTTCATCAGAATTACTTGGAGCACAACAGCAGTAAATTAGTGCCAGCTCTCCCACTGAGATAATTCAGAGGGTCTTTTCCTGCCCAGCAGGATCTGATTTTTCATGCAGATTCCATATTGTGATTAACATGGAGGCATTTTCTCATTTAACAGGAGGAAAAAAAAAACCCCACAACATCCTAAGATCTTCACCAAATAGGGCTTTTTGGGGAAAAATTGATTTGTTTCTTTTTCTCTACTCAGTGAACTATCAATTTAAATGAAAAACTGTGCCAGTAATGGGCAACAATACAAAGAGATTGATTGATCCAGTGTATTTCACCCTCACATACCTTTTGGGGTACATGTACCTTCTGAGTGAGGTTTGTCACTCACCTCAGTACTTGATATTGTCCCAACCTCCCACACCACTGATTAGTGTCACTCATTGAATGAGCAGAGGGGGCGCGGAGGCAGATTCTGCCAGCAGCAAGAAGCTTACTTCAAATCAAACTTGTGAAACACAGCCTAAGATTCATACCATGTAGGTGGAGGGAGGAGGAGAGGAAAACATCTTTTCATTGAAGGATTCATGGCCTCATGGCTGCTTTTATTTCTCGTAAAAAAAGAAACCATCTAGTTTAAGGAGGAGAAGAGAGAAGGTAGGCTGGTTTTTAGGATCTCTGTGGGGTGCCTTGTTAGTAAAACAGTTCAGGGTGAAGGGGTGAGGGATATACCAGGAAATTGCACTACTTGTCAAGGGTTCTGTGAAGGCAGGTCATCCATATCCATCTACCAGAGATAGTTAGATGGTTTTTATGGAATTACTTCCCCTTGACAGGAGCCCAAGGGACTCTGCACTATGGTAGAGAGGTAGGGAAGGAAGAAGAAGAGAAGTGGGAGGCTGGTTTTTATGCCTGCATGTTGACAGCCAACATCTTGGAAGCTTGATACAGTAGTCTTCTGCTAAATGTTGGCCTAAGTAGAGATGACATGCAATAGCTAGAAATGGTGTGGAGCTGCAAAGAACTGAATTGGAATCTCTCTAAAGCTTGAGCATCCCCGGGACTTGAAGCCTTGTTCACATCCTGTGAAGGGTTAATTTGGATGTTGTGGAGTTGGAAGAAAGGTTGGAAGCTCCTAAATTTTATTTGGTTGCAAATGAAGAACAGGAATTATACCTCGGACTGGGATGTGCCAGAAATATTTATGTTGGATCGTGGTTATTCAGTGCATTTGGAGTCATGACTTGTCTGGAGTGGGACGAGACTTACCTGTATGGCATGGGCTCCTCCTTCTGCAAAACCAGGCTGTTAATATTGCTGAGATAGGTTCTGTGAGTCTTAGGAATGCTTGCAAAAGGGTCCAGGGGAGCCCTAAGACTCCACAGTCAAACAACAGTGGGGCCCACCACTTCCACTGACAGCATGCGAGATCTGAGTGAAGGAAGGGAATGGGACAGGCTTGCAACAGAGTCATATCATACAAGTGTCATGAGCTTTAACATCTGTGGGATGAGGAGCCTGGACAGGTCAATTTTGCTGTGAGAAAGGAACCCTTAAGGAGAGAGGATGTAAAAGGTGACGGAGGGCTGGGAGAGAGATCTGAAGGGTAGGGACAGATGCTCCCGCAGTCATTCAGGGGAAAGAGACAACTGGAAGCTGCTCTTCCCAGCATTAGCCATCAGCCCCCAGTCAAAGTCTGTCAGGAACCCCAGGCAGCTGCAGGAGCCCTGGCAGAGGCAAGGGGAGCTGCAGGAGCAGGGCTGCCCTATACCTGCTCCAGGCAGCCTGTCCTGCCTACACCCAGACCCACCTCCTCTGGCCTCTCTGTAAAAGCAGCAGATCCTGGGCCAGCCTGGCACATGGACTTCCACACCCATCTTGGGGCACTAACTACAACCCACAAAGCCACCAGTACCATTAAAAGGCCATTATGTGAATATATACAATTAAGGACTACAGCACAGCTTGGCTCTGCACCCCCTGACACTGCCAACAAAGCCCTGCTCGGGTAGGAATCCTTTTCAAGGCATGGATTGGGTTCTCCACATGAGGTTCACACTTTCAGGAACTGATCATTTCACTGCCAAACAAAAGCCATACAGCTGGATTCCATGCACAAATTACTCCATCTAGAAATAGATGTCCAATTAAGGGAAAAGATGTTTCCAAAAACCATTCTGTTTCCTACAGGTTAGAAGATTTACTTTTTTTTTTTTTTAATTTTCTGTTAATCAGTTTGGGGTTTGTTTATTTTTAACTGAGTTAGTAAATTCCTACACGCTAAACCCCAATACAGAAAGAACAGAAAACGCTATTTATTTCGGGGCTTATTAAATTGCAGAATAGCTATCACATTTTCCACTCCATCTTTTGTCCCAAAGCCTTTTATGCCATTGTAATTCAATGGACCTAAGATTTATTTTTAAGGGAAGCTGAGAAGATCCAACACCAGGCAATCCCTGTGAGTTTTTGAGTGTTTTTAAGGACGATCAAGAGAAGTAAATGATTTTAAGATGAGATTAGTGCAATGATCTTGTTTACACCCCTGATGAAGTACATTCAAATACAGTCAAATAAAAGACCTGTAATGGGGAAAAAAGAATGAGAGTTCACAAAACAGATCCTTCTTCCCAGCAGAGATCCCTACAGCCTCATGGAAAATCATTCCTTGGAGCTGGTGAAGACAACAGGACGCATGGAGAAAGGAAGGGGAAGCTGCTCAGAGTAGGTTCATGCCAGGCAGCTGTTGCTTGGTCTGTCATGGTGCCGCTTCTTTCTTCTGGGTTTATCCATGTTCAGTGGCTCAGGATTACTGCTTTGCAGTAAATGCTGGGGTCTGAAGGAGAGGAGGGTTCACATTCTTTCCAGGCCTCCAGGAATCGAAAAGCCTCCTAGAAAAGCATGTTTTGCCAGAGAGTTGTCTAGCTGGTTTGGCACCGGGTTTCATCAGCATTTCCACCCTCTTGCATTTCATTGTCCCTAACCTGCAAATGCCTGAGCCTCTACAGGGCAAGCAAAAATGCAGGGGAGGCCACAGGGGTGGGTGGAGGTGCAGGTGGGTGCCACAGGATGGAAGGAGAAGATGGAAGATTGAATTCTCCAACACCACGTTCGATAGGGCACGCTGTTATAAATGCATATTATAGTGTTGGTTTTTCACAAATAATGAATACTATGTATATAATACTAATCCTTGTAGAAGCAGTGTTTGTGTAGAAATGTAGCCATTCTAGTTTTACTTAATAGTTGAGAAATAACTAACATTGCTCACAAGCCCCCCCC
>JAHLSL010000059.1:2179342-2201914 GCA_025920805.1 Petroica traversi
GAAGGAGAAGATATAAGATGGACCGAGGAAGATGATAATAAATTAAAAGAACTGAAGTTGAAACTAGCTTCTGTACCAGCCTTGAGCTTACCTTCCCTAGAAAAACCTTTTCATCTGTATGTAAATGTGGAAAGTGGGATAGCTCACGGAGTTTTAGTGCAGGAATGGGGAGGTGTGAAAAAGCCAGTAGCTTATTTATCAAAATTGCTAGATCCAGTGAGTCATGGCTGGCCAGTGTGTATTCAAGCTGTAGCAGCTACTGCTATCTTGGTAGAAGAGAGCCGTAAACTCACTTTTGGAAGTAAACTGATTGTATATACACCCCATACAGTAAGAGCTGTGTTAAACCAAAAAGCTGAAAAATGGCTAACAGATTCTAGAATATTAAAATATGAAGCAATTCTGATAGACAGTGATGACCTGATGCTCTAAGTGAACCAAAGTGTGAGTCCAGCTCAATTCCTATATAGGGAACCAAAAAGTGACTTAACACATAACTGTTTGGAGGTTGTACAATACCAAACTAAAATTTGAGAGGATCTAGCAGAACTGGCCCTCCCAGAAGGAGAGAAAATTTATGTAGATGGCTCATCTAGGTATTTGGAAGGAAAGAGGATGTCAGGATATGCCTTAGTTGATGGGGAAAATATGCAAACTATAGAAAAAGGGAAATTACCTTCAAACTGGTCAGCTCAATCTTGTGAGTTATATACTCTAAAAAGAGCATTAGAATATTTAGCACAAAAGAAAGGGACTATATATACTGATTCAAGATATGCTTTTAGAGTAGTACATACCTTTAGAAAAATTTGGGAAGAAAGGGGATTATTAAATTCAAAGGGAAAGGGACTAACACATGAGGGACTTATTTTAGAGGTCTTAGAGGCATTAAAATTACCTGAAGAGATAGCTGTGGTACATATTAAAGGGCACCAAAGGGGGATGACCCCAGAAATAAGAGGGAATAATTTGGCAGACCAAGAGGCTAAGGATGCAGCTGAAAATGGGATCAAAAGAGTTATGTTAATCTTGACCCCAGACCAAGAAGAATTAGAAATCCCAAAATTTAGTGAAGCAGAAAAGAAAGAAATAAGTAAGATAGGAGGGGAACAAAATCAATCTAAGAAATGAAAACTTCCTGATGGAAGACAGCTACTTGATAAACCTCTTACTAGGAAAATATTAGAGAATATACATCAGAGAACTCATTGGGGTACTCAAGCCTTGTGTGATCACTTTTTAAGAAATTATGGGTGTATTGGGATTTTTGGGGTAGCAAAGCAAGTGACTGAGAAATGCATAACTTGTCAAAAAGTAAATAGAAAGATAATGAGAAAAACACCATTAGGAGACCGTGAGTTAGCTCTGCGACCGTTTCAAAGTATCCAAGTAGATTTTACTGAACTTCCCCAAGTACAGAGGTGGAAATTTTTATTGGTAATAATAGACCATTTGACTCACTGGGTAGAAGCTATCCCTACCGCCAGAGCTACAGCAAACGTGGTGTGTAAGACCCTTTTAGAACAAATAATTCCTAGGTATGGAATGGTTAACAAAATAGACTCAGATAGAGGAACACATTTTACCTCAAAAATCTTACAGCAAATAACTCAAGCCTTGGGAATAAGATGGGAATTACATACCCCGTGGCATCCTCAGAGTTCAGGTCGAGTGGAGAGGATGAACCAGACCCTAAAAAGAACTCTAACAAAATTAATGATTGAAACCCAGATGTCATGGGTAAAATGCTTGCCTTTGGCTTTATTAAGGGTTCGAGCACAACCCAGATCAGACCTGAGGGTGTCACCCTATGAAATGATGTTTGGGTTACCCTTTTTGACCACTCAACATGAAACTGCTACCTATGAAGTGGGGGAAATAAGTGTTAGGAAATATGTCACCACAATTGCAAGGACACTTGAAGAATTGCGGTTAAAAGGGTTAATTCCCCAAACCACACCTTTAGAATTCAAAATCCATAATATCCATCCAGGAGAATGGGTACTAGTGAAAACATGGAAAGAGCAATGTTTAACCCCACAATGGGAAGGGCCCTTTCAGGTACTTCTGACAACTGAGGCTGTGATCTGAACCTGAGAAAGAGGATGGGTCCACGCCAGCAGAATTAAAGGTCCGGTGGAAGAACCTAAAGAGTGGATCATAATCTCCAAACCAGGTGATACCAAACTGACTCTCAAGCGGGGACAAGGGAATACATCTAATCGAGAAGTAAAGCCATAACTTACACTAGTGGTCTCAGGTGCTGCCTGGACAAACTCTGAGAAACTTTCAATACCCTCCTTGGAGAAGGACACTTTCACTTCAAACAAGAGGATTTGGACTGTTTTGGCCAGAAGGCCCTCATACTTTGAACTTAGCCTATACTTGTAAATATTTAAATTGTAAATGTAAATGTTTAAATTGTAGGAAAAATTGTTATTGCAGCTAATGGGAAAAACACTCATTGTAAGAAGTGTCAAGTGCCATAGTACAGGTGTCTGTTGAGTGTGAGATATCAGAGGAACAGTGGGAAATTACAACTAAAGGATATAAAAAGCGGTTTACTGGGAAATTAGAAGGTGACCAAGAAATAGAGGGCAAGACCAGATTGGCCACTGTACTCGCCACCAAGAAGATCAGATACACCTGCTGTGGGTTGCCACCCCATAGGCATGGGAGGTGGGGGTATAAGCCATACTGGACCTCTGTTGTTCCTTTTTCTGTCACTAATTCTTCTCCCTTTTGTGACACCAGCCCAATTATGTCGTCCGTGCTACCGCAAGCTTTACATGGAAAGACACCGAGGTTCCTTTTTTATTTCTCACACTCATATCAACAGTCACTGCTTTAACTCATCCAAATTACGTACCTGTGTACATAATGAGAAAAAATATTGGATTACGGAAAACTTAGGACACAGTGGTAGTAGGTTAGGAAGTAAATGTCCAAAAGGGGAAAAATGGGTTTGTTTCACATTTATCCTTACAGGTAAAGTCCAGGATTTAGTAAAAGAACAACTAGTAACCAAAAAGGTAGAACCCACACGGCCATCTACATCAAAACCACTCCAAGATTGGTATACAGGACTCGAACAACAATTAGAAAAGGAACTAGATATCTCAGAACCTAGAAAAAACCTTTTTGTGGAATTGGGAGAAAGAATAAGTAAAGAACTTAATGTAACAAACTGCTGGGTCTGTGGGGGGGGCTTTGATGACAGAGGAATGGCCATGGAAAGGCAGTAGCTTGGGCCCTGTTGAACTCCTTAAATAGAACCGGACAAACGTAAAGGGGGGAACACGACCAAAGGGATGGATTTTAAGCTCGAGAGTAATTGGAGAAGAATTTCTCTGGCGCACAGGGAAGAATTTTGTTAATGAAGTAGGACATACTCCCTGTAAGAGATATAAAATTAGTAATGGAACTTTTACACATTGGATCGCAGAAGCACCAACTCTGTACTGGACACATAACAAAGTAACAGAAAAAAATTGTAAGTATAAAAGTGAAGTCAAACTTTTTCAATGTAATGATACAGGTAAGAATCCCTATTTTGGGATTCCAGAGATATCCCAATTTTGGAAAAATATAGATTGACAGGAAGATGATTACTGGAAGGCACCAGTTGGTTTATTTTGGATTTGTGGAAAAAAGGCACACCCAAAACTCCCCTCCCGGTGGAAAGGGAGCTGTACTCTAGGGATCATACAGCCAGGATTTTTTCTTCTACCAAAGCAAGAAGGAAATAAATTAGGAGTATCAGTGTATGATGACCTCAAAAGGGAAAAGAGGAAGTGGGTTGGAGGATCTCAAAGATGGGGAGATGAGGAGTGGCCTGCTGAGTGCATATTAGAAACATATGGGCCAGCCACTTGGGCACAAGATGGGAGTTGGGGACACCGAACCCCCATTTATATGCTAAACCGTCTTATAAGACTCCAAGCAGTAGTAGAAATCATATCAAACAAAACTTCCCAGTGAATGGAATTAATAGCAAAACAACAAAGCCAAACCAGAAGTGCAGTATATCAAAACAGGTTAGCTTTAGACTATTTGTTAGCTGAGGAAGGAGGTGTTTGTGGAAAATTCAATACATCAGATTGTTGTTTGAACATAGATGACAATGGAAATGCCGTCCTAGATATAGCCAAAGATATTAGGAAAATAGCCCATGTACCAGTCCAAAAATGGGAATCAATACTAAAAGCTAGCTGGTGAGATAATTTATTAGGAATAGAATGGTGGAAGAAATTAGGCTTCTTCCTTTTATGTGCTACAGCTGGGTTGATATTCCTTCCTTACTTGATCCCTTGTTTTATTCGACTAATCACCAGCATAGTCCAAAATATGCAAGTAGTAACAATGCCTATTGACCCAAAACTGACTACATCTGGAACAGCACAAAAAATAATGGTGTTAAAGAAACAAAATTATATAGAAGACCCCTTTGAAGAAGCAAAACTGATCTATGAAAGAAATGAGCAAAGAAAGAAAGAATTATTGCTCAAACCAAATGAATTATAAAAAGGAAAAGGGGGGTTTGTTATAAATGCATATTATAGTGTTGGTTTTTCACAAATAATGAATACTATGTATATAATATTAATCCTTGTAGAAGCAGTGTTTGTGTAGAAATGTAGCCATTCTAGTTTTACTTAATAGTTGAGAAATAACTAACATTGCTCACAAGCCCCCCCCTCAAGTAAGGCGATTTACTCCTACCAAGATATTCCTAGATAAGAGACTCCTCTGCCAACGACTATGTAAACTTCTACCTCTGTCAACATATTCCTGGATAAGAGACTCTTCTGCCGGGAATTGATAAAGGACTAACTTAATTCTTCAAAAGAACTTCATTTGAATTGTACAACAAGTTGTAAAAGTAAAAAGTATTTAAAGAAAGTCTCTCTCTAGGAGAGGTGTGTTCTGGCTCTGTGCCAAGTGCACCCGGCGTCCAGGGACGCTGTAATTCTTTGCCTTGTCTTTGTCTTTTCTTGTTGATTTTTTTTATTAAAAACCTTTTAACTTTAACAGAAAAGGACCTCGTTTTTAACAACGCTATGACCCTCACTTGCGGGTGAGGAGAGGGGCTGGGGATGGGTGTGCGGGCAGCAAAGGGGTGGAGCCGCGCGTTTTCCCTGCCGGGGGCTATCCAGAGAGCGTCCCCCACACAGCTCCACCACGGCTGCCAGCCGGGATCCCACCTCCGTCCTCACCCACAGCTCCGCAGAGCTCCTCAGAGTGTCTGTGGGAGACGATAGGGGAAGGGGGGAAAGAAGCCAAACAAAAACAAACTAACAACTAAAAAAAAACCAAAAACCAAAAAACACTTATAAAAGCAAAAAGGAGATAAAATCACCCGCCCCCTCGGCGGGGGCGCGAAGCGCCAGGGCGCCATCTCGTGGCGGCTCCCCCTCAGTGACGGCCTCGCGCCGTGGCCGCGCCTGTGCCCAAAACCGGCCCCATCCACCCCCGGCGTGCCACCGAAACGCACATTCCTGTGCAAAACGCTGAATTCTGAGGAACCGGATTGTCTGGAGGGCGGGGGAATCGAAACGCCGGGAAGGCGCTTCTCGTTATTTCAGCGGCAGTCGTGACGCCGAGCAGCGGGGCTGAGTGCGGCTCCCGTCCCGAACCGGGGCACCGCAGCTGTGCAAACACGGTGGCTCCTGGGGCAGCCCCTCGGCCGCAAGGCCCTGAATGCTTGTGCGGCTCCCAGCGGCCCAGCTTTCCCACTGGGCCAGGGAGGAATTTTCTAACAAAACACACTTCAAATCAACAAATGTCAGTTTGTTAAACCTCATGCTTTAACCGCTGTGAAGCCCGGTGGCGTGCTGGTAGCTAAAAGCCTGAGTAACCGCCATTCCTTTGCTCCATATGCCAGGTGGGAAAGTTCTCAGCTGGGAAATTGGATAGCGGTAAGGCCTTCACCCATGGGCAGCTTGCCTTGGCAGTGTTGCAGGAAGGTTTCCATGACCAATCAAGGAAATTCTGGTCAAAGGAAGAGGGAAGGCAAAATAAAAGTCGTTGTGAGCAGCTGTCAGGCAGCTACTGTCCTCTCCAGCTAACCTCAGAGTGCTTGGCTCACATTCAGAGAAACAATGATGACCCCAAAGCTCAGGAAAGAGAAGATGGTGAAATGAGTTCTTAAGTTTTATTCCAAGCATGGTCCTGAAGTGCAGCAGCAGAACTGAAAGCTCCAGTACCTTCATCTCTGAATTAATTGTTCTTGATCTTCTTAGTCACTGGATTGATGCAACGAGTAACAGCTGACAGAGTACGACCATTTGCATTTGAACTTTTCCCAGGGAATGGTTTGATGCTGTTTGGCTTGACTGGATATGTGGCAACCCAACCCACTGTATCTACCAAAAGGAGGGAAGTCTGTTGGGACAGTATCAAACACTACACCATATGCATAACTCAGTGTTCCTCAGATGACATTAGAAAAATCGATTTGAGGGGTTTTGTCTTTAGAAAGTAGTAGAGATCATCTGTATCATCTGAGGTCATTTTGTCCGTCTTTCAGTACAGCATGGCTAAAGAATTTCCTTCCGTAAACTTCAAGCTGAGTTCACAAGTAAGCTAATGTCATTTGGGGTTATTTTCTGAATTCAGTTTTATTGCAGTGCCTATCTCCTTTCTCTGTCTGTTTTGTAATCAAGCCAAGCCCTCTCTTTTCTTGATATCTCCTACTTGCTAGAATCACTCTTTGAAGTCCTTTGTGTCATGGTGCCTAGTCCTACAGATTGAGCACGTTGTCTTTCACAACTACCCAAAGGAGTTATGTGAAAAACAAGTAGATCCATTTGAGAATATTTTGCATCTGAGGGGTGTTGCTTGAGTATATGAGGCCATGTAATGAAATTATGTCACATTACCTTGTGGTCTGGAAGCATCTGGAAGCAAATGACCGAAGTCTGTCTTTGGTTGAAGTGACTCCCTTTCTGGAGCAGGTTAAGCCTACAAGAGAAACAGCAGGAATCACCAGCTGCATGTCAGGCAGGCTGTGCTTACACCTGCTTTTGTAGAGGAACTTTAGAAGCTGCACTACAAAACTGGATGTGGTCTTCTGTACAGTTACATCAGTGCAAAGGTGAATCTCCAGCAGAAGACTATTTATCTTTGGTCTCTTGTGCTTTGTCCAAACACTCAGTCATCCCTCTACCGATTATAATAAAGGTAATACCTCAAATGGATCAAAAGATTTTCACTGAGGAAGGATTTTTTTTTTTTTTAGATAAATGATGTCTTGTGGGAGGCTGGGGAAGATGTTGTAATGAAACTCTAAAGCCAGTGATCTGAATGTGGAATGATATAGCCCACTACTATGTCTGTGATAAAGAATCAGGTTGAATCTGAAGATACCTATGTCATTTCCCCCATTCCAGTTGTCATTTCAGTGGCTAATCCGATCTCCAACATCTGGCTAGATGCTGCTGTGTGAGCAGCGATCTCACATCTGGGACATTGGACTGTAACAATTAGCTGACTGGAAGAAAGGCTCTGAACCAGAATCCCATCTTGATAGTAATCTTGGTTTGAAAAGAACTTTAGGATTTACTGGAGACTTAGGGGAAAGAAGTCCCTTGTACTTGGGCCAAACAATATCACCTCCAGTAATGCATGGGACAACATCCCAAGGAAATAACTACAAGAAAGAAGAACTAGCGACTGCTAGTTAAAGGGCTTTTTTTTTTTCCTTTCCCATTTATCCTTGCTCAGTTCCCCAGAGGATTTCTTCTTGAGTCAGCTGTGCTGTGGTACCAAACGTGACTCAAACTGCTACTTGACTATTGTCATCATTTACAGTCTTTTTCTGCAGCTTGGGGGGGGCAAATATGCTTTCCATTTCTGAGCCTGTCACAGGCCAAATCCCAATTACTCAGGGAAAAAAAACCAAATGAACAAGTGATGTCATGATTAGTTTAGGCTGTACAGGGGAGCTGCATTCATTCCTCCAGTGAATAATTTTCTCAGGAGACAAGAGTATACAGCTTAAGAGTGGAACAGACCTTGGTATCATCCTTGCCACTACTGTGTCAACTGCACCACTCAGCTTGGTGTCATCTGTAAAATTGCTGATCCTACTACCTGGGTCATTATCATTAAATTGTACTAATATTGAATAGTTTTGGTCTCTGTATGGACCTTTGAGGGGCACCACTCATGAGAGGGTCAGTACACACTGCAAGGACACTACTCTGCCTTCTTAGACATACCTAGTGCACCTTTTGCTGTTTTCTCAGTTTGCTCCTGACCCACTCAAATAAGAACAGCCTGACAGGGAACAATTCTTGTTGTAAATATGAGCCTTGGTTTACATAGTAATCTGTACCATCTATGGTATCCTACCAAGCTACTGTCCAAGTGGAGAAACCCTGCACTTGGCCAGCTCTGACACCAGTCAGCCAAGTGCAGAGGATGAGAGTTAAATAAAATGGTTAATTAAGAAAAAAAAACAAAAACCCAAACAAACCAAAACATCTCAACAGTTTCCCAAATAAAAGTGTATGGCCCCCTGGTTTCCTGCAACACTTACCCACCTATGCAGCTTCATAGTTCATGTTTAAGGATCACTTGCTGAGATGAGAATGAGTTTGCTTCAGTTAACAGGGGACCAAGGCTGGTAGTCTTACCACATGGATTTAGCCATGATATCTTTGATGATGTACAGCTAGGCCACAAGAAAAGCAATGTCTCCTCCTTGAATGCCCTGTAAGGGGGAGAAATGAAAGAGAGTGAATGTGAAACAAGGTCTGTAAATGGCAGAAAAACTTCCCCAGGAATCCTAACTCCAACCCCAAACCACCAAAGAAGGAGCCAAAGGGCACGTGGCAGGAACTGGGTAACTGTTGCTGAGCAGAATGGAGCCCACCCTTTGCGCAGCAACACGAGTTCATTTTGAATGATTTCCATGGATATCGCTTCTCCTACATCTGCTGTGGGGAACTGCAGTTTGAAGTCTTTAAATAGATCACAGCTATTGCCACAAAAGGCACTAATAAAAGGGGCTCATACTTCAGCTGATGAATAGATGCAGAGCTGATTTCCGAGTTTGTACTGCATCATGAGCAGAAAGAAAGCACTACTCCTAAGCCTGTGGCAAAGAATTTGCTGTATGAATCCAAGGCTTTGAAAAGTCTCACGCCCACTGAAATTGATGAGTATTGAGAGGCCGTGTACCATGTATGTTTCAGGCTCCGGAACAAAACATTTAGTTCTCTATTAACTATAGCCTTTCTGCTGTTCACACACACAATCTCACAGATGTGCACTCTCATCAGAGACTTGATTGTAGGTAATTGTAGGTAAGCACTTCCAACAGGAGGGAAACTAAATGCCCAAAGAAAAGTTATTCTTTAAATTTATTTCTAAGATGCTGTGCCCTCAAGATACAAGTGATGTATGTTCAGTCTCTCCCTTTCTCTCAATAGACACTCTAGTATGTATTATCTCTTATCTCACCCACACCAGTACTTGAAAGGATGCTGTGCTCTGCAGCACTTACTCTATTTTGGTCCATTTCTAGCACTGAGAGGCTCTAACACACTTTTCTCCACAATTAACCCCTTTACTGAGGGTGATGCAGTGTTGTCCATCTAAAATCTGACCGTAGATGGAAAGAAAATGCATTGCCTCCATTTCTATTTTTTTCCTTATTGTATGTTGCCAGAAGAATTGGAAACAAAGAATTCCCAGTCATGAGCCACAGTGCATATGAACAGGGGTGTGATGAAGTTAGGAAAGGAAATGTTTCTCGACCATCCTGCATCAAATCTGTACATTCCTTCCAGCCACGCACAGCTGCAAACTATCCTCAAAACACAGCAATAAGAAAAGAAAACTTTCTTTCTCCTGTTGCATTCAAACTCTTCCAAAGAGAACCGTGAGTGCGGGTAGATCCAGATGTTACTGTCAGTGAAGTGGGAGGAGAGGCTGGAAGCATAGCTCGCTGGAAAAACAACCCCAGACTCTGAACACCACACAGCAGGCTGTCATATAGGCTGTTGTTCCCAAGCAGATACCTCATGCTTTGCAATATGTCATTTAATGCTAGGCATAGAAATATCTTCTCCCTCCATTTTAGTTCTCAAGAGAAACCCCTTGGGAAGGAGTCGTCCCAGTAAGACGGTAACAGCCTCAAAGGTGTAAGAAGGCTTTTAAACAGCCTTGGTTGCTGGAGTACAAATACTCCAGGCTGAGCCACCTGCCCAGGACTCCAGCACACCAATAGAGAGTTTGGTGGTTTAAAAGGATCCAGACAGCCACATATTGAGTGAGGAGGGCTAGCTAAGTACAGTCAGTATGAAAACCAGCACTGGGATTTTTCTTTTTTTTTTTTAAAGCCTTGTCCTTTAGAGCCCAGGCATACGAGTCAGGCAGGGATACATCACTGAAACCTTGTCTCCTGAAGGCAAGCCCTTTCCAAAATGGATGGAGGTAGCTGAAATGGCATTTTTTGAAGGCCAGATGAAGGTAAAATATGAATGGATGTGCCAAAATAGGCAGAAGAAGGTCACTTCTGTGGATTATAAATTAAATTACAGAAATGAACACTGGATTGCATAGGCCCACCCAAGATGGTGGCAGAATGTTAGAAATCAAGGAGGGGATTACAGATGAAATTGTAAGCATGTACATAATTACACAGGAAGATCTGAGGTTCATACACATGGATTTAGGGATCTCTCTTCTGCTGGTGACATGTTTAGATACTCATGTTCTTTATTATCTCATTCTGGGAGTCTTCTTTTCTTTGAAAGTGAGAAGATTAGCAATCTCCCAAGTGCCACCATAGTTCATTCATCTCCAGAAAACTTAATTTGAAGTTCAGCCCAAAAGTCTTTAGACTGCTTCATTTTGCATGCAGCAACTCTAATCTATTTGGGTATTTACACTGCACCCACATTTTGACTGCACATCTATATAAAGGATGTCCTTTGACAACTGTTGAAACACAACCCCTTCAAAACAAGAACTGCTTACTGGCAGATGGCACAACTTCACATCTTCCTACACAAAAAGATCACAAACATCCATTGCCCTGAAGTCACCAGCCTGGCCTAGTGGACAGTTGAATGAAAAAAGCCTGAAAATAACATGCTTATGCCTGTCTCTGCCTCAGTTTACTCTCTCTAAAATCGGCCTAATTGCACAATACTGTAGATGGAAAGCACAGGTCTAGGCTAAGAACAGCAGAGCAAATAACTCAGGCATATTGTAAGAGGAGTATTGTTTTGGTATTTTGTAGACTGAGAGTTTTAAACTGGATGAAACTGAGTTCTTAATTACCATTAGAAATTAGAGCTTGCCCCAGATGACACCCACAGTCAACAAGTTTCTGATCTAAAACAGATAAGGAAGCTCAACACTGCTCAGCTAGAAAAACCATAGTAGGAAATATGTTAGGGATTATTTTCTAATTACTCCTGTTGTTACGAGATAGCAATTTGCGACTGTTACAAAGAAGTCCATTTCAGGACAGAGGATTTTAACTGAAAAGAAAAAAAAATTATGACTTTATGCACTGAGGGATCATTTCTCAGCTGTAGAGGGAACATAGAAAAAGACATAGGGACATCAGCTTAAATGTGACATGCTAAAATTAGCTGGGGAATTAGTTGAGTTAGAAATACATGCTATTATCAAGGCAAAAACAAAATGTACAAGAAGTTTCTTTCTCATGATTTATGGGCCAGCTTTTTGAAAGCATCACATCCATAATCTTAGCACCACATCCATAGTCTTAGGAGAAAACTCCATCTTTCTTCCCATACAAAAGCACACCAAGTAGCAGCTAGACTTAGGGAACTCCTTCCATTGCAGAAGGGTTGTCAGAATGATGCTATTGCTCTTCAGAAGGCACTAATACAATAAATAGCCTTGGCAGGGGGAGAGTCAGTTGTGCCTCCATTTCCCACCTGAATTTCATGTTTCTTTCTTCCTTACGAACCCCAGAGCTTCATTTGCCCTCAGAGGGGGATAGCGGCATGTGTGGCACTTGGTGTGCTCTGGCTGCTTTTCTACCATCTCTGGACAGCTTGTCTGAGTGTGACTGTGCAAACCCTTTGCTCAGCCACAGGCTCTGCAGGGACAGCATATGGCTGGTTTAGACAAAACTCTGTGGTATTTTTACTCCTTTATACCCAAGCAACTCACAGTTAATCCATGGCATCCCTCAAAGGGCACCAGGCTATTCCAGCTGAGTGAAAAAACACAGACTCAGACACTGTATCAGCTAACTCTACAGATAACCCCAAAGCTTGCCAAGAGGACAAGCCTGATGTCATGCAAGCCCTGAGCAGAGCAATCCCAGATCTTGGTAGAGGGTATCAGCTCCAGGAATTTTCCACCTTTTTGGCGAGAGCTTGGATGCTGGAATTTATCTTGAATAAGGAAACATGTTAAGGGAGGAGAGAAGATTAAAAAAACCCAAAACTTACTAAAAAACACAAAGTAACAGAGGATCCACAAGCTAAGCATGGAGACATAGAGAATTAAGTGGTCATAATCCAGAAGGTCTTCCACCCAAATCTATTCTGACACTTGAACATTTGAACCTGCTTTAAGGACAATCTAAAGTAATATCGGGTGCCCAGCAGCTGCATTCATACTGAGCTTTCTTGGAAAAGGGAAACAGGAAACTGGCATAATTTCCTTTAAGCTCTCCTCTAGATGTAAGGTAAGATACACACCTGTGTATCCCTACCAGTCCCAAATACACATTGCTTTGTCCAGGCAACAACTAGCTATGCTGGCATGCCCCACGCCAGGGCTTGCCTTGCCTTGCCTTGCCCAGGAGAGCCCCAGACCTGTCTCTCTAACGTGGCTTATCATGGGTAGTCACTACAGGGCTGGAGAGGAAGGTGGAAGCAGCCAGTTCTGTTTATTTATTTGCAGGGGATGAAAGCCAAACTGGGAAAGGACTTTGGTAAAGTGCAGTCAAGTGACTATAAAGTACTGCTTTAAAAAGCCACAAGGTCACCTTTGCTGACATTTGGATAAGGATTTTATAGAAGTCACAGGACTGGGAGATGGGCTTGTTATGACTATGATCACAGGGAAGGAAGGGATTTATGTTCTGGCTAAGAATGCTGCATTGTTGTGACTCTTTCATGTTCATAAATGCTCCTTTATTAGGCTGTTGGATTAAAGAAGTTGAGCTTTTTCTTCTCACTTACTTAGTTCCAGGTGACTTCTTTGACTGTTAACACAACTTCATGAAATTTTACAGCCCTACTACTTACCAGTACTCCCCAGGTGCCCTGTCCTTGCATACTCTGTCTTCTCACTCGGTTAGACCTTAGCTATTTCAAGGCTGTACTTCATTTGAACACAATGTGAGAACTCATATATATCATCTGCTCAGATGAAAAACTTGTACACAAGAATGCTGGAATCTGAAGGATTTGGACAGATGGGCTTTGCTGTGATGTATGTTTTGAAGCTGGTTCTTGTGTATAGATATGCGTATGTGGCTGTGTGTATCTGTGTATGTGCTCAGTCCGAGAAGCAGTACAGACTCTGATTATTAAGCTCTGCACAGTCTGAACAAGCAGCCGTGAGGAAACCTGAGACAAATTAGTCCAGAAGAAGGAGCACATCTCTGATGCCATGCACCTTCTGGAAAAAATGTTATAGGCAAGCATGTCTACAACAAAAAACCATCCAGTACCAGCATTTCTTTTGCTCAGTGGCATAACACACAGGAGAGGTTTTGGCCAGGAGGTAGAAACCCTAGGGACCGTGACAAAAATAATCCTCATCTGAAAACATGCAGTATAGGTGAGCACTCGTCTCCTAATTAAATTAATGTAATATAGACATTACATCCTTCATGCACTGTCTGTGCTTCAATTCCCAGAAACCAGACTTATCTATTCAGTGACTATTACATGGACTAGAAACATCCCTGCCCTTTCCTCACATTAGCCCTGCAGGGAGATGCAAACATAAAGAATGTCACAAGCTTCATACAAATGTGCTAAATATTTAACATAATTAGTCATTGGAGCCCTATCCCTTTCTCCCGCTGAAGTGACCAAGAGACAGATCACAGGATGAATAGTGTGGTGTCCAGCACTTGTTCTGTGATGCCACTTGATGTTGGTAGGTGTATTGGAGTCAGGCAGGATCAGCAGGCAGAGGGAAAGATGAGGGGGACAGGCAGCACAGCCTGCAGTGCTGCTTTCCCCTGGCTGGGGCTGACAGCTCATTTGCACAGCGTCTGGGAAGTGAGGGCCTGCTCCCCTCATCTGAGACGCGGATGAGTGGCTGGTGTCTGACACTGAAGCCCAGGAGAGCCCAGACAGGTCATGGGCTCGGTGCCATGGCGAGTTCTGCCATGCAATGGAAACCGCAGCAGGGAGAGGGGCTGCGGGCTGGGCCTGGCTGCACTTGGTGAATACGTGCCGGAGCAAGGAGGCTGGCAGCCACACAATCCATATCGTGTGACTGGGAACGTGTCTGTGACACCACATGGTCCCAGCAGGGAGCGTGGCTCAGGACAAGTCCCTGGGACCCATGCACCTGATGTAAAGCTATTCCCAGAAAGGAAGGAGAAAAATGGGCTTGCATTGATATGGTTTATCTCCACTAAAGGACTTTGTACCATATATGAACGAGAAGAGCTTTACATGCTAGCAGCAGAGTGAAAGGGTCCAACAAAGACTCTGAATCAATACAGCACAGAGCTAAAAATTCCTTTTCCTGCCATCCCCTTTGCTCTAGGAAACTTCCCCTGCCCTTAAAGCAGGGGCCATTTTACAGACTCACTCTGTGGGAATTACATATATCCCTGCAGTTACATCAGGACTGGGCCAAGGGCATACTCTGTGCCTACAGTAGCAAAGGTGCAGAAATGTGGATTTCACCACAAGGACCCCAACCCGCTGAGCCTGCTGTAGGTATCTTCACTGTTATTGGTAGGAGAATGTACAGGTTCATCTCAGCTTGCACATCTTCACTGAGCCATTGGCACAACCAGAAAACCTCTGTCAGGCCCCACGTCCGAACAGCAGATTTAACGATGGTCCCTAGTGCACTGACATAGTGGGGTAAGGCAGGCAGAGAGAAGGTCACTTCTCCCAGTGGACTGACATTTAGTCCAGGTACCTAATAACTGGTAACTAGGCACAACACACATGCAAACTCTCCCTCCTTCACCACACTGCCCTACATAAAAATATCTAGACAACTCCAGTCCCATTCAGACTGATGGAGGCAGCTGCTATAGCAGAGCTTCTAATCCTAAAGCAGTGTCTGTTGTCACTGGCAGGAAATCTTATTGTGTTGGACAAGCAATGCTAGATCTTAATTAAATATATTGCCCTCCCCACAAAACCAGATTAGACTGGAGTCAGACGAAGCACCCTGCTTAAGCCAGGGACCACCTGGCTGTAACTTCATCTAGGTGACAGCATATGCCTTTGTGACCCCCTCTGAAAGGTTGAAACACCGAGCAAGCACCCAGAGGTAAAGTGAGGATCTGTAAACAGCAAGAAATCAGATATGCACTGTTCTGGGAAGGAATTTATTGTTCCTTCTCCTTTCAGAGACTGAATTCTTGTGGCCTCTGCCCCAACCAAAGACACAGCAGATTATGCTGGTGCAGGATTGAATTTTAAGGGAGCTGGTGGCTTCTTCACTGTCTCCACTGCACACAGTGTAGCTGGGAGTACTTTGAACCAAGTCCTGCTAGTAGCTCCAGTTACTGAGCACTTCATTTTCCTTCTTGTGCTTGCCTCACACTGTGACTGTGAGATAAGACGCATTACTTTCTCCTCACCAAAAAAGAGCAGCTGTGTCACCTCCATGCATTTCATCTAGCCACAGCCCCCTGGTATTGGGTTGGGGAGAGGGCGACAGGCAGAGGGAGGCATCTTGCCATTATGTCTGTCCCTTAAGGTCCCCCATAGAACATGAGTATACATCTGTAAATAGAGATGTGTTTACAGTGTGTGTAAATATAGTGCAGCATGCACTGCAGAGGCACCTCAACAAAAATTCAAAAGGCTGCAAAGACCAGAGTTTGGGTCTTTAGAGCATATGCTGCCATTGCAGCCTTCCTCCTGAGCTGATCATCCCTCCTTTCTAGTGTCTGGAGAGAGCAATGTGCTGCATTTCTGCTCGGACCCAAGGCTGCTTGCACATGCCACCTCCCCACAAATAAACCATGGACCTTCACTCACCGCATTCCCCCGGCACAGCAGTGGCCATGGCCTTTAGTCAGGGAGCAGCACTTCTCTCAGCTCCAAGGCACTGAGTTGAGGCTGCTGTCTTGTGCTGTGAGCTCCAGTAATCAGGTCATGTCCCCGTGGTGACATCTGAGTGCCCCAAGTCCCTGGCTAAGACAGATGCCACGTGCTGCTCAGGTCATGGACTGACAGTGCAGGTTTCTCTGCAGCCAGATATGTATGCAAAACACCTTTCCACTTTCTCCTTCTCTCCTAGTTCTTGCTGGAGTGTTTGTACAGCCAGGAGCAAACACACGACTCTGGTGCAGGGATTTTTATTTTTGAGAAACACATACTTCACTTCCCAGTGCAACAGACCTTCAGACACATAGTG
This sequence comes from Petroica traversi, assembly GCA_025920805.1. Taxonomy (NCBI): domain Eukaryota; kingdom Metazoa; phylum Chordata; class Aves; order Passeriformes; family Petroicidae; genus Petroica; species Petroica traversi. The sequence continues at coordinate 2,195,915 of JAHLSL010000059.1, forward strand.
ACAGCTGCTGGAAGCCTACAGATCACAGGAAGTACTGCTCTTTATAGTTTTGCTAATGCAAGTTTAACAACTAAACCCTCCTGGCAGGCACTGGAGACTGACTGGCTGCATTCACCCCCACAAAGCAAGGTAACACTGTGCTAGAAGCCCTCCATAGTAACCTGCTAACAGTCTCACCTGTGGGAGGAATGAGATGGATGCTGTGTCCCTGCTTCCCATTCTCACATCTCTCATTTGAGTCATTCCTTCACTCATTCACCACATTCATCACTTCCCTTGATCCTCCATATCCCTTCATCTTTGGCCATGCCATTTGCCTCTCAGATGGGACTGAGTTTCAGGGAGAGAGAGAGAAAGGGGATAAGATAGGCTGAAGCTCACAGATAACCCCTAATGTAATTTTTCCTAAGAAAGCAGAATATTTCTCTTATATTCATGAAGCCAGGAAACAGTTTATCACAGATATCACTCTGAGTGCCTCTATGCTGCCTGGAGTGACCCTTGGCCTCTCATCAAAACTTTCCCACACATCAGAGATGGCTGATTGTGGGATTGTGTCCAAAACAGTGCTGGGGAAAGATGCGTGGCCAGGGTCTCCATCATGGTGTTCCTTTGTGCGTATGTGCTAACCCTGGAAACCGAACTCCTTGTACTTGCTGGCCATATCATTTCGGAACAGCTCCAGAGCCTTCTTCATTGCAGCCTGGGCATCAGCCCCAAAGTCTGCAGCATGTTTTTCGGCAATGACCTTGATAATTACTTCAGAAATGAACTGTGAGGAAGGAAAGAGAGAAAGAAAAACTGAAGGGACACTCAGGGTTTATTTTCAGAAAAGCCAGACTAAGAAATAGGTTGCAGAGCCTGGAAATATCTCCGAGCTAATTCGGTAGCCCTTCCTGCAGCCTCTGGAGAGACAGTGAGGTCTAGTATGCAAGGAGCCTGGGCTAGGCAGAAGTGCTGGGCTCTGTTCCTAGCTCTGACACTGATCTGCTTCATGACCTTGGGTAGACCATGGCCCTTCCCACGTTTTGTCTGCCTCATCCATTAAGACTGCAAATTCGTGCCCTGTGTTTTTATAACGCTTAGTTTTATGGGTCTTGGTCTCCAATGGATCCTCCAGGGCTTACTCTAAAATTGTATGTCCCTTGTGTCCAGTCAGGCCTTATGTAATACAGTTTCCCAGGCATGCATAGGCTGCATGGGCTAGTTTATTGTTGTCAAGGGTTGGTCAGACTGTGTGTGGTATTTGGAATGGGAAATCTAAACTTGGATATTCACATACCATTTGCATATCATGAGGCATTTCTGTGCCTCCTCCTGCTTGTACACACAGACCTTGGGCTTGAGGTAGAGCTCACTGAAGTCCAACTAGTCATCAGTAAATAAAAGCCCAACTCTCACATAGCTGTCTTGTACACATTCACTACATGTCAGACATTGAGACTCCCTGCCCTTTTCCATACCTCCAGATATTTGACAGGGATTTTGTGCTTGGTTGCATGGGTCTGAGCCAGGGGCTTCAATTCGGCCTCATGATTACCCTTCGCCTTCAGGATTTTGCCCAGTTGGGTAAGAACAGTAACTCCATGTTTCTTCAGATCTTCAGAGCCCTTCCTTGCCTCAGGGGTTGTCAGACCTTTGAACTTCTCAAAGCGATCAAGGGTCTCAGGATGGTCCTGGAAAAGTCTGTGGACAAAAGCAGAGGGACTTTGGAGAGGAGAAGCTCATGACCTACCTCCCTTTGAGTACTCAATGTACTTTAATCCCATCTTCTTACCCATGTCCTAAGATGATCACCACTGTCTATTTCCATTCCCTCTGGTCATGACAGAGACACTTCCCTAAACATGTCCAACTAGAGCAACAGAGGAAGCATCTGTATTTTTTCCATATAGTTCTGATAACTCTTTGGCACCCATCGCCTGGATTATGTCAACGGTTTTAAGACAGAGACCAGAGCCAAGGTGAGTCATCGTACTGAGAGTTGAAGTCTTGTATTCATCTGAAGGAAAACCAAAAGCAAAGAAAACCACCTGTCTTCATTGATTTATTGCTGGGGAGCCAGCCTATTGACCCCTGCCTCTCACAGGAACTCTCTTATCAGCCCATGATTTGCTGGCCAGGAAATGAGAGCTCTACAAGCTTCTCATAGAAAGAAAAAAAAAAAATCAGCCCCCAGACTCAGGTCCCTTATATCTGGAGATCATGGATTCTTGAACATCATCTGGATGGGAGAGTTTACTGTGCCCCCAAACCCTATGACTGCAGACATGGAGGAATTTGGTTCCTTTTTTTCCCACCCTCTTTCCCTTGCCTCTCTCCTCCCTCAGAAACTGCTTGGAGGAGACCTGGGTTGGCAGGGTCGCGCAAAGTCACAGGGTGACATATTTTTATTTAATGCCGTGCTCTACTCTGTGGTTCTTGTAAGAAAAATACTTTTCCTTTTGGAACAGCTTTTATTATCATGTGTGCAAATTCAGAGCCAGAGTAGCCACCTCAGAGATGGATGGGTGAGGATGGCTCAGGTTCCTGCTACCCCTCCAGCATGCCTGCTATGGACTACATGAGGGAAAAGCCATCTCATTTCCACCCACTTCATTCCCATTCTATTCCCTTCCCTTCAAAGGCAGATGATCTGGGACATGATAAATGAGGTAAGGAAAACTGTCCCCTGCTTTGGCTCATCTTTGAAAATAATTTTTCAGAGCTTTGCAGTAGACAAGCCTGGTGGTGTGGGCTCCTTGTCTTAGCCATGCTTAGGCTAGAAAACCCCCCAAGCAGGTGCCAGATCCCCACTTCTCTCCTCAGTGTCTACACCCTTCCAGCACATTTGGGTGTGTACAGTCTGAGGGGAGAGCTGAAGAGAATCTCCTCAAAGTCTGCATCTCTTCTAGTCTTAAGGGACAAGCTAGGCTCCAATGTCCACCTAACGTTCTTTCCCACTTTCCAGTATCTGGGTGTTCATCACTCCAAGTGCCAGGACCACAAGGACAACACGTAGGATAGGGTCCTCTCAGCTGGAGACCTCATAAGCACTTCCGACACCAGAATCACAAAGGAGGAAAGTAAGGGGAAGGATGTGCCTCATTTCATACTCAGATCTCAAATTTATCATGAGGTAGTGGACAAGTGTTACTACATAGATTTCTGGCCAAAAAGCAAGATGGGCAGGGCTCTGCAAGGTGAGACTGAGGTGGGGAGAGAGAAACACTCATGTACTTTGCAGTTAATTTTACTGAAATAGTTTCAAAAAAAATTGGCACAGAGGTGATGATCCTCTTCCTTTGCTTCCCTGCCTCCCCACATCCTTTCTGCAGAGCATCTGAAGCCCCATGACACAGAATTCACTCCAGCATTTCTCAGTGTGAAGTGTCACTCAGATGGAGTGACAGAAGCACAGCCACTTTACACAGTAAGTAACTTTTAACACAGAAAATAACAATGGAAAACCCACCATCCTACAGGAAAGAAAACACCTTGTTGAAAGAAACCCTGACAAGCATCAAAAGTGCTCAGCTTTATCTTAGAACTGAAGCTCCTTGCCTACCTCATTAAAACTTCATGGCCAGAGCCAGCGAGGTCAGCCTCCACCTTTCCCCAGACGGTCAGGACTTGCTGCCATTCTGCATCACTGAGCCCCATGGTTCACCAAAGACAGGTCCCGAGTGCTTCCTGCAGCCGTTTGCCTTTCCCCAAAGGGTAGCTGGAGAGCTCACCCGTGGGATTTATAGCCCCTGCCCACAAACCTTCTCCTGTCAATCATCAGCTGGACTTCTTGCTCTCTTTCAGGCTTGTCTAACCTAATCAGCCTCCCTGTTTTTTCCTAGGAAGCTATTTTGGGTCAGGTACTATTGTGGGTGCCACTGATGGCATCATTTCTGTTTTTCGTATTGGACTGGCACATATCCCACTCCAGACAGAAAGGGCACTGCCGGAATGCTGTGCCAGGAGCCTGTCCCAGGTTCCCAAGGACCCAGAGACAGTGTCAAGCTATATGGCAGGAGATTCCTGAAGAGTACTGTCATCTGCAAGGCCACCCTGCCTCCCTCTCCCCTGGCCTGCGAAGGGCAGGCAGGAGAAAAGGCTGGGACATGCAGTAGCATTGACTCCATCACTCCAAAGACCTTTCCTTCACCATAATGACCTCACCATCCTTTTCTCCCAGGGTAACACACCACTTGTGAGCTGCCCTTAAGAGAGAATCATATTCAAAGCAGTCCAGTCATTTTCCCACCTGCTGCATGGGGAAGGAGGGGATAAAAGCTGTATGGGGAGCCAGTTCCCTCACACCTACCAGTCAGGACCCTGCTCTTCTGGGAAACACCTAGGATTAGCTGATGGCTGAGTCTGGATATTGGAGCCAACAGATGTACAGCTGAGTCAGAAAGGTAATTTGCAGTAGATCAGAGACACAAGGACTCAGCAAAGCTACTTTCAGCACCCACCAGCCAGCAGTTACGGTCTCTCACTATTTCTGTCAAGCCAGGCAAAATTCAGTGTTGGAAGGAAAAGCCACTGAGCTGACAAACCTTGTGGGTATGCTTTGGGAGTGCTCCCAGACTTTCTCCTCCCTCTCTGTCAGGACTGGTAATGGCCTGGCACACCAGTGGAGTGACTTGTCTCTTTCTGGGGATGGTTGCAGTCAGAGCACAGCCAGATAACAAAGCCCAGCCAGCACTGCTGTCTCAAACTGTGCACCTCCCTCTGGATGTTTCCAAGGAGAAAGCAAGCAAGAAATATCAACTACAGGCTGCCTTGGGATTCAGGAGAAGTGCATTCAACCCCACAGTCTCTACCACAGTGCTTCAGGACCTGACTTGCATCACTGCCTCTGCATCCTTTCACTCTCTACAAGCTCCCAGCTCCAGCCTTGCAAGAGGAGAGAGGTGCCCACAGGCAATGGGAATTGGGCAGCAAGGATGATGGAGGCACAGAGCCTCACATTCCTTAGAAACATAGAAGTTTAAAGGGAATAGTGTGGGTAAGAAGTGTGGCAAAAGCCTAATTGAGGTGTCAGCTGGCATCCAAACCTAGAGGTAAGGGCATTACATGTTGCAAGCCTCTGTCTGCCAAGTCATTTTGTGACTCTGAAATCCTCCCCTTCCATTTCTATGCATCAGTTTCCTTCACATCCAAAAATCTACATCCAACACTTCAATTTCAAGATTTCATCCTGATTTACCTGTACAAACACCAGGTCACTACCAGTTGCCCTAACTAAGCTAAACAGACAGAGTAGAGCTTAGTACTCCTCCAACTCACTCCTTGTGCAGCTCTCCACAGCACAGGGCTGAGACGGGAGAGACCACGTATCTGCAGCCTCACTGCCCAAGTCCTCACAGCAGTAATGAAGCACTTGTACCCTTCCAGTCTTGGGCAGGATCCTGAACACTGACCTTGCTGGTTTACACGCCTTTCACACCCAACAGAAACGTGCTCCTGGTACATGAGAGGCTGCTGTTTATGCACTAACCTCTGTATATTCCCCAAGTTGGAACTATGCAGTTGCTGTAATAACTCCACTCGAAATTGGTTGACTCTTCGCTCTCTGTAACTTTCCCCAGGGCTGTGAAGCCAAAAGTCCTGGTGTGGACATTAACATTATGTGGTCAGAAGACTTAAAATGAGTATGAGATTCCATATTGCTTTTTTCTGCAAGCAAAGTAGTAATGAAATGAAATCATAAGCTCTTCTCCCTAGAGCTTAAATAAATAGTCTGCAGGAATACTAAAAGCTTTATAGTGCACCAGACCACCCTACAACCCTGTGGAGGTGAAGAGGTCACAACATTTTAGTATCTACATGCTTTTGGGCAGGCTTTGGGGTGCATCGCTGGTGCAGTGCAGCTACTTTCACCCCTCTGCAAAGACCCTCGGATGGACATGCTCGAGCAGCCCCTGCTTGAGCAGGGTAGGACGCCCTGGGTGACTCCAGAGGTCCGCGGTGTCCAGCCCGGTGTCCGGCGCGGCCGGGAGGTGGCGCGGCTCCGGCCCCTGGGCC